>CM054932.1:30107147-30168723 GCA_029168755.2 Tillandsia fasciculata | reverse complement strand
TTTTCTACTTTAATGTATAAATAAATAAATAAATAAATTAGAAACTTGCAAACTAAACGCCATTGCTTATAGCAGCTGATAGGTATGGGGTTTTGGGTTTTGGTACTGAATTTGAATCCCATGTCATATTGGATTGGTTTATTCATATCAATTTAAATGTTGGTGCTGGTGTTGGTTGCGTTGGTATATGTGGTAGTTCGTAGCTGTGATCATAGTTAGTTAATTCGAATTCTGCAAAAATTCGGTACGGATATAATACGGATAAAATTCGTATCATAATTTTAAAATTCGTTGAAAAATTCGGCTAAAAAACGGGCTCGTCAATTATTCGGATACGTGATTTATACGGAAATAATACGTTCACTAATTAAAAATTCGGAATAAAAAATTCGGCTATTAAATTTTAAAAAAATTAAAAAATTTATCCTATTAGTATAAACAATTATAATTTTTTAAAATAATTTAATCAATTTATTTTAGAAATAAATAAAATATTTATTTAGAACAAAAAAAATATAATTTTAAATTATTCCCGACAAATAATTTTAATTCGGATTTCTAATAATTCGCGAATAATTCGTGAATTCACTAACTATGCTTTGAAAAAGAACGAATTTTTCATCCAAAAATTCGTAATTCGTGAATAATTCGCGAATAATATTTTTTGATTCAAAAATTCGCGAATTATTCCGAATTTTTGGAAAAAGTCGAAAACGGTACGTTTAATTCGGATTCTCAATAATTCGCAAATAATTCGCGAATTAACTAACTATGGCTTTGATTAACTAAAGTGTCATCAATTTCAGCAAATTTTATTACTGTGAGGTTCACTGTTGGAAATATTATTAGTTACAGATATCATTTTTAGTTAGAAAGCAGATCATTCTTTTCCATAGAAATTCCTTTTTTGAGTATCTCGGGCAGGTCTAGTGGAGTAAAGTTGTCTTTCTAGTACTATTTTGATATCGTACTGATGTTTTTCTCTTCTGTGCCGCTTACAATTAATTTGTATACATTAGGTGGTTAAAGAACTATCCAGTGGCAGATTATTTGCTGAAATGAAGTCTAAAGCAGATAATGCTTTTGAGAACAACGAGTACCTTACAGCAATATACTACTATTCTATGGTAAGTTTGTTAATTTGCACCTTATTATTCCCAGTGTAACATAATTTCAAATTTGTGTAGAAACTTGCACAGTTTTTGTGGCTTGCCCCCGTTTTTTCTTTTGTTGTGGGTTTGGGTGATAGACCTACACTTTTGCACTTCTTGATGTACTGGGGCGTCTTATTTTCTGTCATTGTCCAAGTCCTGTACCTCTCAAATAGGGTATACCCCTGTTTAATCAAAAAAAAAATTTGTGTAGAAACTTTTATTGAGCTCAATGAGCCCTTATATTTGAATGTAAACCTGCCAAATGAGGCCTCGGCTTTTCTACAGTTTTCTGAGTTCTGATTCATTATTTGTTTGTCAAACATAGGCAATGGAGATTAATCCTGCAGTTGCAGCCATCTTTTCCAACAGGAGCCTCTGTTGGCTGCGCCAAGGGAAAGGGGATAGAGCATTGCACGACGCTCGGGTTTGTAGGATGCTGAGGCCCAAGTGGCCAAAAGCGTGCTACCGCGAAGGAGCAGCTCATAGCTTACTCAAAGTAAGATGAGACAGAATCACGTCCTCTTCTCCGGATCATTTCCCCTTTCTTTTTCGCTTTTATCTTACCTCACACACACTATTTCTATTTTTCCATTTTCCTTGTTGATTATCGTATTTTGGGTATTTCAGGATTATGCAGGAGCTGCTGATGCATTCTTGGAAGGCTTGACACTGGACCCCGGGAACGAGGAGATTGAGAAAGCATTACGGTATCTTGTACTATACCTTGCTTTTAATCGGATTTACTTAGTTTTAAATTGTGTTTTGGTTTGTCACATATAATTTATTAAACTTGCAGGGAGGCTGTGGAGTCCATGAAGAAACTCCATTGTTCTGATAAGAAACAGTGAGTGTGTTCGCGATCCTCTCTTTTTGCGTGGTATAGTAGACTATGTGTTCGGTTTTTGGGCTTTTTTACTACATGTGAGTTTTATGTGAATGCGCAACTACTATATTAGTCTCTGATGATAGTAATTATATACTTGGTGGTGATATAGGCACTAGTACAGTGCACATCGTATGCTAAGTACTCGTAATCCAGTGTTTAGTATGGTAATAGTGAATACTTTTATTTACGCACTAGTACAGTGCATGTTTTGCCAAAATCCTGTAATTCGGTGTATTTATGGAATGCGCGAAAAGTGAAATCAAAATTCCTTTTGTGCATGTTATTTGATGGTTGTAGCAAATTGTGTGCATGGCAGCAATTCAAGTTTTTTTGGTCATTGTTAGATTCGAATGTCTCTAAGTTGTTTTTTTCTTCAAAATGTTTATAGGAAGTTTTTTTTTTTTTAACCTTGAAATAATAATCTGTAGGTGAGTTACAGTTTTGCTTGTCTAGTAGTGTTGAGAATTAATTTTAGAGAGGAAAATGTTTTGGATTCTCTAAACATCTTGTTTTTATGTATTATAATTTGTGTTATAATTTCATATTATGTGTTAATGTAAAAATGTATTAAAAGGAAAATATTATGAAATGAGAACAAACATAGAACAGCAGTTTAAAAAAATTATGTTAATTGAAACAAACAGATAATATTAAAATATAAAAATTGTATTTTAATTTAATTTTTCTTTCTCATAGAGTTTGATTAGAATACTTTTAAATTAGAATAGACTCTGGTACTGTATATTTATTTTTTTTGATGGAGCAGCAAAATAAAAATCATGATGTATGAAGTATACAGAAATTTATTTTTATAGTATTTTTTTGAATTATTTTTTTAAATAATTGAAAGATTGTAAAATTCGCAGCTGGAATGGTGAATACATAGAATTTATTTGTTTATTGATGTAATAAGATAATTTAATTCTGTTGTTTTTTTTGTATGTTGTTAAACATATTTATTTTCAACTATTTATTTTAATGCTTGTTTGATGCACAAAATGATAATGTCAAAACAGCATAAAATTTTTTAGTAGTTTGATTCCTACTTAATTATGCTATAAATGCTGTATCATGAAAAATAAATAAATCAATATTATCTAATTCTAATAAGTTATTCTTCTGGGACCAGGGGAGAAATGTTTTCCTTTATTCTTTCACATGTATGATCCTGCCTGCAGTGCCTACATAATTTTATGTCCATTTCGTATTTATAAATTATTTTTAATGATAAAATTTTTGAATCAATAATTCATACGATTAAATATAATTTAAATTATTCAAAATTTTTAAATTTTAAATTTTGTAATAATTTTTCGATATCATCTATTTACAAAAAATTTAAACGATATAAAAAAATCAAAATAAATTAAATTTTTAATAAAATATTTTATTTACTATCTAAATAAAGATTTATAATTTTTTTTTAAAATTGAAAATTTTAATCTTTATTTTTAGGAGGTATTTTGATGGTTAATTTTATAACTCTTATTAGGAAAAATAATTGTTTTTAATATATATTAAAATAAAAAAAAAAAAGAAAATTTTAGACAAATACAAATAATAAATAAATATTACTAAATTAGTTTAATTAGAAAATAAGTGAAAGTATCTCACATAAAAATAGTAATTAAAAAGAATTGATTGGAAAAAGAAAAGAAAGGAGAGAAACCGCTCATCGTTCAATTTCCACCGCCTTGGTCGTGAGAACTCGACCAATAGAATTAACTCGGGAGCTCCAATCCATGGCGATCTAGGTTAGGGTTAGGGTTAAGGGCAAACAAATCCACCGCCTAGGGTTTCCGCGATCTCCGACGATGTCCTCCGCCACGTGGTCCCGCTACGGCACCATCCCCACCTCGCCGGAGGCGCCCTCCGTTGCCGCCGCAGCCGGAGAAGCCGACGCTTCGGCCGCGTCCGCCGCCGCGTTGTTCTCCCTGGCGAAGGCGAGGGGGAGGGCCTTCGCCGGCGCGACCCGGCCGTGGCGCGAGGCCGCCGACCCGTCGGCGTTCGCGCGGCCCTACAGCTACGGCGAGGCCGTGGAGCGCGCGCGGCGCAACCTCGGGTACTTCCGGTCGAACTACGCGCTCGTCGCCCTCGTCGTCCTCTTCCTCGGCCTGCTGTGGCACCCCCTCTCCATGATCGTCTTCCTCCTCCTCTTCGTCGCGTGGCTCGCCCTCTACTTCTACCGCGACGCGCCCCTCGTCCTCCTCGGCCGAACCCTCGACGACCGCCTCGTCCTCGCCGCGCTCGCCCTCGTCACCGTCGTCGCCCTCGTCTTCACCCGCGTCGGGTTGAACGTGCTCGTCTCGCTCATCGTCAGCGCCGTGATCATCGCCCTGCACGCCGCGTTTAGGGTTACCGACGACCTCTACATCGAGGAGCAGGAGGCCGCCGACAGGGGGTTGCTCTCCGTCGTCGAGAGCCGCCACGGCCTCCCTTGGGGTGCGTGAGTGATGCTGCTAATGCTGGTAATGCTCTCTCTCTCTCTCTCTCTCTCTCTCTCTCTCTCTCTCTCTCTCTCTGTGCTAGGGTTTCAGTTCAAAAAAACAGGATCTGGTTAGGGTTTTGACGAAGAGCGAGACCGGATTCTTGGTGGCGATTTCGGGGGTGCTTCGGATCGATGTCGAAGCCGAGCTGCGTAATTTCAAGGTTTTACTCTCAAACTGATTGCAAATTTCTTCGAGGTTGGTTGCTGTGTTTGATGATGATGATGATGATGATTCCTAGAATTGTTTGTAATTATTTTTTATTTTTTGGTTGTTAGCTCTTTGAATTTGATCACCCAAAGAGAAGAGAAGAGGTATTCTTTTGCTTGTTGTTATTGTTCTTTTTTTTTCTTTCTTTTTTTCTTTTTTTTTTACCCCTATGTTACATGTTGTAGGATTGATTTTTTGAGAATAGTGATTGAATTGTTAGAGTACTGTTGCTTGCTTATGTGTTGTTCCAAAATGTGATTGAAATATCAATGCAACTGTTGTTCTATCCTTAGTTATCAGGTTTACTCTCTCTCACCTTGAGAATTCTATTTCAAAAATGTAATCTACATTTTTGAATTCGTATCTAGTCTCTATTTGCATCTGAATAATTGAATTTAAGCTATAGCTTCGCCTAAGACGGTGGCCATTTTAATTTAACTCTACGCATATGCCTGCTATTTAGACATTATTAAGTTGTTTAAGCAGTGACTTTTGGTTGATTGTTTATCCAATTTGATTTATATTTGAATACACGGTAACGAAGGTCGAATGTTTTTATTTTGTGGATCGTCTTTATTGAAAATTTGCACCACTAATCCTACAATTATGCTATAAAGTAATGATGCAATTTGAGGGAATGAGATTCTTGGGTATTTTGGACATAGTTATATTAACAAATTGAGGAAGGGAATTGATCTTTAGCTCTTTATATTCATTTTCTTTCTTTTATCTTCCTAGTAGCACCTGTTCGATGTTTTCAAAGTGATTGCAGGTTCCTACATTAACTATTGGGGTGATCTTGTAACAAGAATTGTCGTGTCGCCGAGGTCTAGCACGGCACATTAATGCTGGCATGCCCTAGTGCATACCCCATTTTATATGTATGTAGCAAGCTCAGGTTAGATAGTGGATTAAGGCTCACATTGCCTCTCTTTTTGCCATAATTCTAGTATCTCATTGATGATTACTTGGACCAATTTCTGCTGTATCTACTATCGACGAATACTAGCAGGGCACCCTCGAGTAGAAGCACAGGAAACAAAAGAGAAAAAAGTACAAAACTAAAGGGCTGCTATTTTTGCAGTATGTCATGTTACAACCATCAAAGATTAACATGTCGATTTCCAGGAAACTCAACTAAATATTTCTTCCAGTTTGTAACACAACAGAAGGTTGATAAGTAAAATAAGAATTACAACAGGGTGGTTCTGGAGATGTTTCTCAATGTTGTTGTCAAGCTTCCAAAATGAGTATAACAGGTATAGAACATGTACAGAAAAGAAGCAGATCCAATGTTGGTGTAATGGCACCACTGAAAAATTAGACAGAGGAGCCCTCCATGATACAACAAATCCAGTCAGGCTGAAGAACGCTTCGCGTCAACAACTTCCTTCAGTTTCCTCCCCAGCGCGTAGGCGAGAGGAGGCGGCACAGCATTCCCAATCTGCCTATGTTTATTCTGAATGTTGCCTGAGAAACAGTAGCTATCTGGGAAACCCTGTGTAGAGCATCAAAGTGATGCAATAGAATGTGCCAATTAGGTTATGAAGATTTAGCACAGGAATGGTTACATCCCATGGAAACGATCGATTATCACAGAAAGCCATGCAATGAATGAAAAATATCCACATGTATCAATCAGAATGCTATTATGCACTTTTTCTGTTGCTAGCACATCTGCGTAGCTTCTTACTGAGGAGTTGCTTAAACAAACTACTACATCGAATTAGATTTCCACAATTAACACAAGAATTGAAAGTGATGATGACTACTGGCGGCATGAAAATTTTTAATTCTACTGTTTAAGCTTTGGTAAGATACATGCATATTCTGAAATAGTAGGACAGAATCTACAGTACCAATAAGCTCTAGTTGATCAACAACCTTTTTTTAACATAAAAAGGATAACTGCAAATAATGATGAGAATATAACTAAGGATCAAGGATTTAAGTGCCGTGGTACAGAGTCGTGCCGAAAACTTGCCGGCACGGTAACCAAGCCGTGCCTATAAGTGCCGGTCACAAAAAATATATGCATGCCGACACATAATGACATGAAATATTTAATTTTTTTAGCAAAAAATTTTTTTAATTACTTATTATGTTTCTTTATCAAATATTTTGAACTTTATTAAGAAAATTATTTAGTAATTTTAAGAAAAAAAAGGGTTTTGAACTGTGTCATCGGTACGGGAGCTGTATCGTGCCGTATCTTGTTGGCACTGTACGGCACGGTAGATACGACCCGTGTCGATGGATACTTAAAACCTTGCTAAGGATATTGAAGGATAACAGAGTTTTAAGGGTTTTGTGGAATAGTTGGTTCAGGGATATATAGGTAGAAGAGCTTACTTGAGAGCGAGCACATTCTCGAACAGTGAGGATGCGATCTTGGTCGGGGTGGAAGCACATGCCGACCTTCCCCATGGGCTGGGGATCTGTTATGGAAGTAGGGAAGTTGCCTTCCCAATCCAACCTTCCGAAAAGTCCCTTCCATTGGTTGTGCCTCTTAGCTGTGTTAGGCAAGCACCATGGTATCAGGTCCACCATTTGCCCTGTCGACAGTTTTACCTGCATTTGCATGGAAAAGAGTGGCAATGAATGATATTTCAATTTGGTATCAAACATTTCAACCGAAAAGAAGGGCTTGTCTGGCTGCACGGAGATTTAGCGAAAGTACTGCTTGGGTCAGAGTCCATACTAGATGTAAAATCTCTGAGCCCTCAAATTTAAGCTACAGCTTTTGGAATTCCAAAAACTCATTTCAACTTCTCACGACAAAAACTTTAGATTTCCAAACTCAAGTACAAGAAGCTTTGACACAGTTTTAGTAGATTAGATAATACAAAAGCTATAAGGTAGAACCCCATATTCTGAAGGTCTAGAAGCTCATTTCAACTTTATATCAAACCAAAAGCAAGAAGCCTATACTTCAAAGGTCTAGAAGCTCATTTCGAATTCACATCCAACAAAGAGATATACAGATCTTATACTTTAACAAGGTTTTGACTTCCGGTACTTTTAGAGTAGATAGGTTGTTCAAAAGTGGAGAGAAACACGCACTTAATACTTGAAAAACAGTAGGCATGATATTGATGTTAAAGGATAGAGTTTTACTTTCTCATCTGGCAGGTCACGCCAATCGGCACCCGGACGCTTTGGAATGCGTTGGCATCGAATTAGGTTGAGTTCATTCATTTCTTTAGATATGTGATCGTTCAAGGCGATCATTCTCCCTCTAATTTGCTTCTGGAACCAGGAAATCGGCTCGCTACCATACTATTTTAGCGAAAAAAAAAAAAAAAAAAAGAAAAAAAGAATTAGCACAATGAGAATGAGAAATGAGACATTTACTTGGAAACTAATCAAAGGTAGAAACTTTACATCAATGGTAGGTTTAGCAGCTCCGTTCTCTACAGGAGGAAGATCACCAATTGTATCCCTTACAGTGATAGACCGAAAAGGAGCCCCTCCAGCGCTGCTCCGAACAGCGACGTAATGCACATCACCAGGCATCGATATTTTAAGCTCAGGGGCAGAAAAGACATGCATAGGCTCCGGCCATTCCGGAAGGGCTTCATCCGGAGCAGCTGCCCAGATGAAAGCTCTTTTCCTTGACTGCGAAACGCCATAAGCGCCAGCTTCTAGAATCCCAAACCGAACCTAAACAAGCACAAGCAGGTTCATAATGGTGCAATTTACTGAAAATATTCAGTATTAAGTGATTTAGTAGTAAAGTTGATGTAATAGTAAGGAAATAAGGAAGAAGATTCAAACCTGATATCCCATCTCCAAGAGTGAAGCAAGAGTTAGTCGGAACGTCTGGCCTTTGTTGAAAGAAACGAAGGTTCTAACGTTCTCCAAAAGAAAGTACTTGGGCCGAAAATATTCAGCAAAAGATAGGAATGCCAAGATCATCTCGCATTGAACTTTACTCCAAGTGCTTTGGTTAAATCTGTTCATCCCAGAAAATCCCTGAAATGAAAATTACGATGATTAAAAGGTAACCAAAAAAATCATGAGTTAGATGCTAGAACAGTATGTGTACAGAAGGATAAATAAGGACCTGACATGGAGGTCCCCCATTGATAAACTCTACTTCACCAGGCACCGGCAGATTCTTAATCTTTTCTTCATCGAACTTAGCTGCTAGTTCAGCAGCTTCAGTAGTTGAAATACAGTCATCAACGTCCCCACACTTCTCCATAATAGCTCTACAGGAGCATTATTCAAGAACACAGTAACATTATCACAAGTTTGGCATTAAAGAGAAATGCCAAAGCTGTGAATTCCGCAAAAGTTTGGTCTTATTGTGTAAAAAGAATAAATAAATAAAAGTGAAAATACTTCGAGTTAATAAAACATAAATATATAACAATGTACTAAATAGCGGCCATGACGGGTGCTATGGCAGATTTTCATGATTGCCGTCGTCGTGCTTTTTGCATAGCGCCTCTCCATGGTGCTTCGGTACAAAGCGGGCTGCCATGGCAGATGTCGCCTGCCATGATGGCCGCAATATAGCGGTTAAAAGACGGCAGTTTTGTGCTTATGGGTTAAAACTCATTTTCTAAATGGGTCTTAAAACCTCAAGCCAATAACAGTTTCTACACGGGTTTTCAGAAAAGAGTTGAACACCTTTGAAGCTTAAATATTGAACCGTAGCAACAACCATCTCTTCTTCGCCGAGTGCATACTTATATGTTTACTTTTTTAATTACTCTTTTGATTACTCTTTTGATTTTTTGTCAAAATTAAGTTTTGGTCATTTCCATTATGCTACAACCTTTTACTGTTGTTATTTTAGACCTTATGTTTTCTTATATTACATTTATCTATGGGATTGAGTAGTAAATTAGTAATATATAGTATTAAAAATTCAAATACGCCATTGGTACATAGCACCCACCATTCCCACCGCGCGCCATTTAGAACATTGATATATAATACTAGAAACATATATTCGTAAAGCTTTTCATGTAGTAGTGTTATCTCCTTTTAATTTCAGAATATATAGAAGTTAAAAGCACAAAAATAACTCATTTTTGTCCATCAGTAGATATGACTATGATGAATAATACGAATAGTCGAAAACACAAGATTATTGATAGTTTATCGTAATTTTTGTGCCAACCTTCATGAACTCGAGAATAATTCAGGAAATATTCATCTGACCGACTGTCAGCAAAATAATCATGAAAATCTCCAATAAAAAATTGGCGAATTTTGTAACAAAGCTTAACAATCCAGAGAGAGAGAGAGAGAGAGAGAGGGAGAGCTGACCTCAGAATCACATTGCAATTATCTACGAACATCAACGTTTCTGGATGGTTTTCACCAAAGGCTTCTCCAGCTGGCTGTTCATATTCAATTGCCCATTTTGTAAAGGAGATACCTACAAATCTAATTATTAGAACAAGGAGCCATACAATGGTTTATATAAAGGTAAAATTCTGCCAAAGCTTCACATGGTGAAGGTCATACCAGATTGCTGCAAACCCTCTGATAGCCCTCCACAACCAGCAAAGACATCGAGAGTTTTCAATCGGTTTTCTTGTGGCACATCTGTCCATTTGTCTGAATTATTTTTGTCACTTTCACAAACCCCCTTTCCCTTATTCTTTCTCGAATTAGTGTTAGCTAACTTCTGTGTTGGGGACGAGAGTTTAATATTGGCGGACAGCTGCAAGTACATTTCCCAGGCAATCAGAGGACTAAACTTACTAAATAACCTGACCCTTATATGCAGTTAATTTGGTAAATAAAACAGGGAAGTACCTGCTTGAGAGCTCCAGTTTGAGGATTGTAAGAATATTCACAGAAGAATATGTGATCCATAATCAACGGGAGCTCCAAAGTTGGAAGGTTGTTTTTCTTTCTAATCTCACATTTCCCATCTATCATCGCCACTGGCACAGTTACTATGTCTTCACTGTAATACACCTGGATGATACCACCAAAAAGGCAAAAAGTTATTAAAATACAGTTCAATGCCGTAAAAAAGGAAGAATAATCGCATGGAAGACACAACTATCCTTTTGCGGTAGATTCACATTTGCTGGAAAATGTATGAGTCTCACATAAATTTGTCTGTACAAAATCATCTAATTTATGTATTAACATATGTATCCCAATAATATCTGGATTCTCTTATGTAACCCTCCAATGTGTAGTTTCTTAAAAAAAACCTTTAGTTGGATAGACATCTAATTCATGGTGGAAGTTGGAAGGAAAGATAAATAAAAATGAAAAGGGGTGACTTCGTAAGTTCAAGAGTATATTTGTAAGAAATTAGGTATACGTAAATTCAGATCGGCACGTATATACATGTAATTAGATAATCTTGCACCGGTATTTTAATATATAAACATCTTAAAAAGGAATATCTGAAAAAAGAACGCATACTTCTCTAATATCAGAGGAGTAAGCTTTTGCAGCTGAAACGTCTTCAGGCCGGTAGAATCTTCTCACTTTGACCTTTGTTGATGACAGACTAGCTTGTTTAGAGCCCGCAGAAGCCTCAATCTCCAGCAAATGACACACTACATAGGCTTTTAGACCCACATTTCTACCAGCCTTAAACGTGCCACGAGCCTCCTCCTCATCAGCAAAAAATTGAGGTCTAACATACAGAAAGTCATGAAGACTGTACTCTATCTTTTTATAAACAAAGCTAGTCTTGGAGATTATTTTAAATTCATCCCTGCCCAGCTCCTTTTGTTTGCAAGAATAGCATTCACCACTTCCAACACCCAAACTATCATACGGAAGGGCAAAGAAAGCACCTCTCTCAGGCCAGTATAAGCTTTTACAGTAGAATTCTGTAGGCAATCCTTTCTTCTTTCTCTCCTCGGCTCTTGCTCTATCCATCTTGTCTGCAATAGTATTCTCCTTTCTATGCATGTGCCCCCAAGGCAACGATCGAATATTTACAGTTATAGATTCTTTTACACCTCCTAATTCAAAGTCCATGCACTCATTAGTTAAGAAAACCTCCCTCTCATTCGCTGCATTTCCAAGAACGGTCTGCGACCCTCTCTTCATCGTCCTGCCATGAGCCATTTTTGTGCCATCATTTTTTTCATACATGAACTCCACTAGTAGCATAGGCACTTCTTCTGATTCATCGGTTTCTACAGTCACCACGCAGCCGAGAGCAATTTCAACTCCATGAACAATAGCACATTTATAAAGATTTTCACCAGAAACCATTTTCCCGATCGGTTCTTTCTCCCACTTTATTTCCTTGTTGTTGGATCTGGATTTTCTTGTCTGACAGGATGGCTGAACATTCGTAGTCTTCTCCTCTTGAACCGTTATTTCATCCTCTTCAACCTCATCCTCCTCATTCTCTTCTTGCTCCTCCTCAATTTCTTTTGCTTCATTGCTTCCACCCTCTTTTAAATCCTCCGGGAAATAATTTGAGTAATAATCTCCCCATATCCTATTGACCAGCTTTGTGGTGGTAGCACGCATCACTTTTCTTTTTGATAATATAGGGCCCATTGAAGCACTTGGGTTTAAGTTTGCCCCTTTTTGCACCAAAACTTTTTTCTTCATTAGCAGCTTTGTGTGCCGTCGCTCCTCCATCTTGACCGCCAGACCGGTGACAAAGGCAGATTTGCGGATAGTATCATCTGGATATTCAGCAAATTGCTGAAGAATAATTTGCCCATGTACAACAATGTATCTCTCAACCAGGGCTAAATTTGAAGATATACACGCGGGATGTTCTTTGTCAAACTCTGAAACTTTCTTAACCACATCAGCAAAAGAAAGCCTTGAAACCCGGCTTTGTTCTTTCAACAGAGTAATGATGCTTATAGCAAGCCTTGCAGTTTTAAGTACTGGTTCATACCATGGAGCATACTGTTTTGTGGGTTTCTCTAGTCTGTACCTGTAATGAGCTAGTATGCATAAGTATTAAGAATACGCAGAATATTTAAGCATTACAGATTAAGATAATCCCTCCTGATACTAGCATTGTATGTAATTAAAGATAATAAGATGCAAAAGTGTCGGCAGGGCTACTAATATATGCATTGGCCATATCTGGACTTTCATGCTCATAAAAAACTGATAAATATTCATCACCGCAAAAAAAAAAAAGAAAAAAGGTAGTATTCTCAATAACAATAAGCAAAGAGGTGCCATAACCTAGGATCAGAGTTCCCTATAAGAATTAAGTTATGTTACTTAGCTGTTTTCTTTCCATTTTTCTCGTGTGTAGGGATATTTTTGGGCAGCACTGAAAAGAGAGAAATATAAAAGAGAAGTATTACCAGGCCACGTCAGTTCTGACGGAAACAAAAATCATTGAAGACCCAAACTCTATCATCCACTCTTTGATTGAGCTCAGATAAACTGGAACGCCTCCAACATCAAGTTGATCAGATGAACTTGAACCAGACTGAGCTAGGTCAGTCTCTAAACAGAACCCACTGCCATCATCCTCTCTCATACCACCAGAACCAAAGATCATCACATCGATTTCTGCACAGGGTTTCATTGGGATGAGTTCTAAGGAAATAAGCCTCGAATCAGAATTATACAGAGCCCAGTTGTTAAGAACTCTTCTCGGAAGATCAGGATAGATACTGTCACTGTCAAAGATGTACTCATCCATTTCTTCAACGGATGGTTTATAATATGCAGGTAGAGGATAGTCATTAGCAATCTCTGTTTCACTAATCTTAATGTAGACATTCTTTTGGGAATTTGACCCACGGCGGCCTCTTTGCTGCTTCATAAGCTTCCACTCTTCTTCCTCTTGCAACAGTCTGGCCAATTTTGCATCTTCATCCTCAATTGTCTCTTCCTTCTCTCCATCCTTGATCTTCAAACTCCCATTTGAGACACTCGGATTAAACTTGTTGAAATCTATTCTATTTTTACATTCATCTCTTAGAGCAAGAAGAGCTGGCATAGTGGCTAAAGGCACGTCGTTGTTCCCTGATGTCTCATCCAATCCAATTAGCTGGTTATATATGAACTCGCCAAGAGAGATGATAAAATCTTTGCTGATTGATCCACTCGAACTCTTATGTCCGCTCATGGAACGGACAACCCCAGCAAGCAATTCTTCAACGCTCATACCAGGATTTCCACCGGTCGATCTTGCTAATTTTCTATAAATTTCAATACAAACCCGCGCCTTCTCGAAAAAATGATCATAGAAAATCTTATAGCTGCTTGCTGGTTTTACACATTCATAGTCGGCAGTTTCAGTTGAAATCCAAACAACTGCTGAACCTTCATCATATCCAGAAATAGCCCAAGATTCAATTCGTCCAAATCCTATACATTTCACCCCTCTTTCTTTCTCTTTTTCCAAATTATCATCCATGGGCATAATCAAAGCAGTAATGAAAAAATCATTGATTTCAGACATCTCAAACGGCTGTGGATTTCCGTCAGCATCGTGCAAGATGAAATCTATGAGTTTTCTACAGGGTGGAGGATCTTCTAGGCCTAGTTTGGTTAATTCCACAGCAACTATTTCTTCATCCTCAACACGATTTTTCTTGGTATTGATTAATGAGGACTTTTCGGACAATCGGAGAGATTTCTCCTTGAAGTTAGAACATGCAGCTGCTCTCTTTGGCCTCTTGGAGACTATAGGCTCTTCATCATTTTCGACTTTGTTCTCATGATTTTCCTTTAAATCTGTTGGTGTTTCATGTTCTGTTTTGGCATCATCTGTAATTTTTTCTTCACTTTTTGGCAGTTTTCCTCTACCTCTCTTCTTACCTGAAATAGCCATTAGCATGTTGAATGCTATGATGATAATGAAACAAAAGGAAATATGATAAAAGAAGAGACAACTACTACAACATGAACAGAGTTTCTACAAAATAAAGAGAATAATTACATGAATGAAAAGTCAGTTCGCAAAAACTAAGAAAGCACCACAGCGAGTCTAGAGAAAGAAAAGGCAAATGGGAGGAATACAATTAATAGATAATTAGGAAAGAACAATCAAACAAAGAAAGAGGTAACGGCTGTAAAGGTAAACGAGACGAATGTTTATAACAAATAAGTATTCTCTCTCAACAGAGGCCACAATGAATTATATATCGGAACTAGCAACAGAATGAAATAACAAGCCCGTAGAGAAAATTCTGAGAATAACATTAGAAAGGACAAAGATACACAGCGGACAAACATTACACCGGTTTAAAAAAATAGAAACAAAAATAAAAATAAAAAAAATCTAGTTACCTACAGATGGGCAAGACACAGCATGCCAAAATCTAACGATCAAAGAAAGCTTCATAAATAGAATAATCATAGCAGCACAATTAATATAAGTTGATAGCGTAATAGCAAACGAAGAATAATGCAAAATAACGGACAATATAGCTTGGTTAATTACAACTAATATCCAATCTCCTTTATCGACAAAACCAACATAGAGCTGACTGGTTGAAAAACGATGCTATTGGCAAGATCCAATACAAGGTCTAAGCTGTTTCTACTGCTGCCATAGGTTTTTCTGGGGATAGTGGTGGGAGGAGATTTATAGAACAAGATTAATTGATCCAGTAAGTGTGGGGATGATAATCAAAAATAATTTACTCAAGAAAACTCTACAAAGTTCTTTGCCAAATAAGGAGAGAAACAAGTAATAGCTCCATATATGATAATAGTTAAAATGTATTCTTTTCAAAAGGAAAGACTTAATTTTGCCCATATCTTAAATCTGGATGGTCTGACTTTTGAGATCCAAGTATCAAGATCTATCCGATGAAGCCATATCTAAAGAGCTTGTTTGTACCGACAATAAGTTTACATGTTCCCGTCTTTTTTGCACCGATAGGAAGTAATGCTAGAATAATTACCAAAAGAGAAGAATATATGTACAAAGAAGTGCCATGAAGGCCACATTTTTCATAGTTGAAGCATCCATGTCTACACAGGAAGATGACAAGGAATGACGACATATTTGGGAAACTCCAGCAAATTTTTGGTAATTTGTGGCATTACGGCCATTGGATTAAGTTGGCGTTGCACGTTACCAGCGCCTATCAAAAATTAGCATGGTACGTGCCTGCACTAGGCAGATTAGCCATTGGCATGAACCACGTAATTAATGTCAATTCAATATGAGTTATTTGGAGCACCACAAAAACTGACCCGTGCTAATCAATCCACAATAGCGTAGGAACGTATCGCACCAAGGCATTTCACTGCCAGTTTTGGTTGAAACTAAGAACTGTCATGCCATGGCACGAACTCTACCAAGTCACAGTCGGCATAGTTATGCTGCAGTACTTGTGACACCAGCACATGGCACGCAGGTAGTTGCATGCCACCTGAATGCAGCCACTCCACTGGCAAGCCTTTGGGACAAGCTTTCGGATCTTTCATGCTCCTAATGCATCCTAATTGCTCTCCAAAATACTTTGTTGGAGCAATATGGTTGAAGTGCAATATTTCTTAAGTTGTATAGTTTCTTCGCATATACTTTGTACGGGAATTCACATAAGTAACTAGGCCATGATATGTAAAATAGTTGTAAATCAAATACTTCTGAAGAGTGAAGCATTCCTGTCACTAATTGGAATTAACTATAGTTTTCAATTTTGGAATTTCAACATAATTAGGGGGAAATAGGAATATATTTGAAGTACTAACTTTCCATGACACAATTGAAAGGAATAACCACGTAAGTTCACTGCAAACATCGGTACACTGCCATCATTCTACATGATGGTCAGCACATGCCATCTTTGGTTGAGACCAAGGATTTAAGTGTCATGACAAGAAATCGTGCTGAAAACCTGCCGGCATGGTATGGCACGATGCATGCCGAACGGTGCCGATGAGTGCCGGTCACAAAAATACATGTGTGCCGACACATAATGGTATGAAATAATTATTTTCTTTAACAACAAAATTTTTTAATTATTTGTTATGCATTTTTATCAAATCTTTTGAACTTTATTAAGAAAATTACTTAGTAATTTTTTAAAAAAAAAGATGATTTTCAACTGTGCCATCGGCACGGGAGTTGTATCGTGCTGGTATCTTGTTGGCACGATACGACACGGTAGACACGAGCCGTGCTGATGGATACTTAAATTCTTGGTTGAGACCAATCAATTTTTTCCAAAATTATCACACCACGTTTTTATATTGCTCATGGGCCAGTCAATCACGAGGCATTCTTATCCGCATGTTGTAAGCTTTTTTTTCAAAAGAAAGTTGAGTCATTTTATTTGCTATTAAATTTGGAGAGTTTTGAAAACCATGTGCTTGAAGCCAAAGCTCTCATAAGCTTATATTTTCTTTTTTTTCCTACTTTAGATACTCTTTCTACACTAAAACTTTGATTTTGCAGAAACTTTTCATTCAACTGAAGTTATTTCTATTCAGGAAGTTAGTTTTCTGTCCACAAATTCCTACTTCGAATACCCTTCTCTAATGATTTAAGTGTCAAGGCATAGGGCCATGCCGAGTACTTGCCGGCACAACCAATTTGTGCCGTGAGACAATACATGCATACCGACAACAATTTGGCAAGAAAAAATTATTTCTTTGGCACTTGTATATTCTAATTGCTCTCAATCTATTTTTTCTCAAATGTTTTGCACTCTATTGATATAAGTACTTGCTACTTCAAACAAAAAAATAAAAACGGTTTTGAGCAGTGTCATCGGTACGATACCATCGGCACAGTGATGGGGTTCATATCGTGTATGTACCTTGTTTGCTATACGGCATGGTAGGCACTGCCCATGCCAGCAAACACTTAAATCATTTATCTTTTCATCAAATCTTCTAACAACTTAAGACTATATTGTTTATTTTATTATGATCAAAGTACTCTTTTTATGTATCATTCTCCACATCACACAAAAACCAAACCTAGACACAATAAGAAGTCATAAATGTAAAATCGTAGATTGTCGAAAACTTGAAGTTTATTGTTTTCTCGTTTGAATTTAAAATCTTACAGGTTTATCTAATTTTCGATTATTGTATTTTGAATCATCTACAACATTATCAACACAAAATAACCAAAACATAATGGCTCATTGTGAAATCAACAAAACTGCTACTAATGAACCATATTATTTTGGAAGAAGACCCAAACCAAGTTTTCAAACATCATTCATATCCCAATGGAAACATGTGACATCATAATCAGTGTCGCTATTAGCCTATAAGTTTATTAGGCCGAATATGTGGTACAAGGTTGTATTGAACTTTTTCACCAAGACAAGTCTACTTCAAGATTGAGATAGTAACACCCAGATATTCACATTTGAGCTATCTTCAAGTTTCATATTAATGTTTGAAGTTCATCTTCAGTGAGCCATAGCAAAGGAATTCTTGTTCTGCATGAAGTATACAGCATGTTAGGTTACTTAATTCTCTGACAAAAAGAAACAATATGGAGGAAATCTAGTTTCACTTCATATGTGCCTTCAGTAGGAGAAACTTTTGGCTGCTCACTTTTAGGTTGCATGAGCTTAACGATTGAAGTAGATTACAGTCCAACTGGTCTGATAATATCAAAACACTCACTCTTGCTAGCTAGATGCAGTATCTGCCTAATTGTCTGTAAGACTTCTATAAATTGGTTTGTGCTCTCCTTGATCCCTTGTAATGTGAAAGATGCTTGAATGATGATGATGGCGATATTGATGATGGATTACATCACTTTGAGTAATGTATAGCACTCTTATTTGTAAACGGTTAAAAAAAGGAAGAACATTGATGGCTGCAGGATTTAGTTCTTTCCATAAGAGGCTCAAGAGCAGTATCTATTCACGACTTAACGAAAGGAATGACCTATTTCAGAGCCATACTTGAGAATGACCTGATATGCCAAATAATCCCAGTAATTTCGATCCACTTGACGCAGTTGCGAAATGATCAAAGATAGAATGTTTTGAGTTTTACGTTCACTCTTCAGATATTATATTTAATTGCTAGTAAAGGTGACCTCTTGAAGAAGTTACTCTCTTCCTATTAATTCTTAAAGCAATGGCTTGTGGACATCTGGAATTATTACCAAGCATTAATGGGCTACTTTGAGACAGTCTCGATCTTGGTGCTCGCTCTACTAGGAGACAGAGATCCAGAAGAGAAACTTATATGGTTAGGACTAGAATATAAAATGATTTTTTTTTGAGTGAGGCTTCTCTTTGAAGTAAAATTGATGGCAATCACTGGCAATATCTATTCAAATGTTCAATCCAAGCCATGTGGAAACCTTGAAGCCCTACTTTGCTCAGTTTTTTCCTAGCTGGCTAAGAATTTCCGGATAAAAAAAAAAAAAGAAAGAAAGAAAAGCTTAGTTACTTCTATACCACAAAATAACTAAACTAGGCTATCATCTAGAGGGATTTTTCATTGCTACAGGCCATATGTTAAGACAAAAAATGTCAGCGAACAGGCAATAAGTTAAGACATAAAACATCAGCTAACATAAGGCCTGAGCTGGATCCAACTGGAGCAAAACTGATGACGCATGGCATTGAAAAGGCAGCTTTGAACAATTTCGATGCAAAAGACTCACTGTGGATAAATCTGACATCTCTAAATTCTCACATTGGTCTTCCTGATTCTGATATTTGTGTTACCTTAGTACTATCTTCATAACTTGGCATGTTGCTACAAGTTACAAAATACATAGCAAAACACAATTATATCAGTTAGCTTGCACCATCTATAGAAGGTATTAACTACTATGCATGGGCCAAAAAACAAACAATTCCTCTATTACAATTATAAAGTTACAAGAAAGCTATCTATTTCATTCATAAAAAATAGAAGGATGGTTCTGATAAGTGCAGCACAGGCATTTTCAATTATAACGAAAACCTAAAGTTGCTCTAAAGCACTCTAAACAAAAGTTCCCTTTGCTACTTTCTGCAATAACAGAGATACATGTTATTAAGATGAATGTGTAAGTTTGAATAAATCTTTCAAAAAATCAAACCTGTCGACTCTGCAGAACCAGGATTCCTTGCCATTCTCGCCCCCTGTATGTTTTAGAATAACCAAAAAACACTGAATGTCAACAAAAGTTTTCTATTATTTTTCAAATTCAAAATGGAAGAAATAACCAAAAAAAAGAAGTAACAAGAACGACAGCATGCAAATAGCCTAATAGGACTACTAGCTACATCTTCTAACTTACAAGGTAAATATGACACATTTACTCATGCAAGGAAAGCGAAAGGTGGTTAAACTTTCAGGCAGAAGTGCAGAAGCTTAAAATGTAACTCATACAAATGTGAATAGATATGTGTTAAGTTGGAGCAAGCAACAAGTATGGGATGTGTCACATTCCTATAAATTTAAAAGGAATGAAACATATCAGGTGATCATTAAATTAGCTATTAAATGATTATATTGAAATT
Source organism: Tillandsia fasciculata (assembly GCA_029168755.2). NCBI lineage: Eukaryota > Viridiplantae > Streptophyta > Magnoliopsida > Poales > Bromeliaceae > Tillandsia > Tillandsia fasciculata. The sequence continues at coordinate 30,148,610 of CM054932.1, read as the reverse complement.
TCAAGACAACATTTTATTTTTATGAATCAACACTATACATGCTAAATGAGCTGAAATACAACAAAAGCATACTTCTATGTAGCAAGTAGTAACTTTATTGTCAAAATGAAAGGCTAATATCACCAAATCAAGTGACGCTGAAGAACTAGGATATGGGAAAGACAACTCCAGATGGGCAGATGCATATTGTAGATGGGTACATGCTCAGGTAACAAAGTGGAAGAAAAGAACATTAAAGTGTGAGCTGTCTCAAGGTAGGTATTATCTTTTGCACCTAGATAAGTATATGATCCAGGATTACCTATAAGAAAATAGAAAATAATCAGCTTCTTAGATTCACGACCTTCATAAGAAATGATTTATTTTACACTATGGACCAACCACCATACAAGATTTTGGTAAACTGGCAATCAGGAAAAAAGAACAGATGTAGCAAGAAATACAATTTCACAAAACCAAAATCCCTTTATCTTCTACTCTTACTATGTCATTTCCAGTAATTGCCTCTTTCATCACTAGTGAAAAAGAACATGGTAACGCTGACCATAGAGAAAAAAGAGTCTCTTTGTGAAGATAGAAGATCTTCATACTTCAACACAACTGCGTACGAAGGTACACAGTCCCCAAATCAACAAAACTAACAAAAGATCCTTCATAAAACCTTCATAACCAAAAAAGGAACATAATGAACCACCACCACGTTGAGAAAAAGAGGAAAAGAAGGATTTAACGGAGGAAAAATAAAGGAAAGGGCTATGCCCTTCACACTATTCTCCTCCCCAGTAGAGATTCTTCAAACTCTTCTCCACTTGTCCCTTTCTTTACTGACCAAAAATCAAACCACTCAAGATCATCTACAAAAGCAGCAACTTTACTAAATATAAATAGATCAAAGTGCCCAAAATTATCATGGCAAGCAACAAAGAGTACATTTAGCATGATTACAAACCTAAAAATAAAATTAAAAACAAAAAAACAAAAAAAAAAAACAGACCTATTGACTAAAATCGAACAACTTAAGATCATCTACAAAAGCAGCAATTTTACTAAACATAAACAGATCAAAGCGTTTAAATGCTCAAAATTCTCCTCGCACGCAACAAAGACGACTTTTTTCATGATCACAAACAATTTTTTTTTTTCAAAAAGAACTCTCCACCAACTCCCTCTTGACGAAAAACAGATCAACAACAAACATAAATCAACTTCGCTTCAAAGCAATTATACGAGATTTAGGTTTCCAATTTCCCCAAACAAATGCACTCAGATCGATGAAAAAGAGAGTTACGGCGGTTTGCTCACCGAACTGTGCGCTCCGCGACGATGCCGATCGCCGCCGCCAACAGCCACAGAGCGCCCCAGAGAGCAATAGAGCGAGAAGGGGAAAGGCGTGGAGAGAGAGAGAGAGAGAGAGAGAGAGAGAGAGAGAGAGAGAGAGAGAGAGAGAGAGTGAGTGAGTGAAATGGGGGAGGGGATGCGTACAAAGGATGCGTTATATTTTGTACGCACACGGAGAAGGAAAGGGTGAGAGAGGAGAGAGGGGGTGTGGGGTGGAGAAGTAGGGTTTCGCCCCAGCGCACGTGGCGGGGGCGCGCGGGCGCGCGCGAGAGAGAGAGAGAGAGAGAGAGAGAGAGAGAGAGAGAGAGGGGTGGGGGGGAAGAGGGGGTGGGTTTTTGGCGGGAGCGAAATGTATTTGAGAACGCAAAAAGGGAGGAGAGGAGAGAAACGTGAATTGTGAGAGAGAGAGAGAGAGAGAGAGAGAGAGCAAAAGCAGGTAAAGGAGGGAGGGTGGAATTTGAAAACTACTCGTCTCCCGGGCTCCCAATCTCTCCCCCAATTTTTATCTTCTTTCTTATTATAGAGATAGAGAGAAAGAGAGGAGCTTCACTCCCACTTCTACTTGTTGCAGTAGTTTTATACTCTGCTATTTTCTGCCCTAGGGCCCTCCTCTGTGCCGACGAACTCAACTATATATATTATATTGATAAGTCAGTATTGTATTTTGATTATTATTAAAATTGATTTGTTAATTATGTTTTAGGGTAACCTCTGTTATACGCGTAGCATTGATTGAAGATGAAATTGTAAGATTAGAATAGATTAGGTGAGGTGTAAGGGGTAGTCCCGTCTTTTCGTCGCCGCCGATTGTCGATTAGGGTTCAGCTTTCTAATGTGAGGCTCTTTCTTTTTGTGGACCCGTGCATACCGATGATCGGCGCGCTTTAAATGTAGTTAAATTATAGCTCATTTACAGCGCGCTTCGGTGTTAATTAATTGTAAGGATGTGTATGGGATTTAGGTGCATGAATCCAGAGCTGGTGCATCTCTGGGATTCATTTTCATTTATAGTTGCATTTGTTCACATTAAATAGAATTTGAAATATAGTTTGGCTAAATTAGCCGTGTGTTTCTTCAGCAGGCATTGCATTTTTGTATGTAGAGAAAGATAGGAAGGATAACAAAAGTGCTAAACAAAAAGTAACCACAACAACATAAATTCCAAAAGAAATTTAAAGATAAACCGTGGTACTTTGATGCACTGTGGGTCAGGGCAAGGGTACAATCGTTTTCTTCTTACAATTGCTAAATTGGACATGTAATGATAAAAGTATAACATACACGACAGTTTCTTTGGAGCGAAAAAGGAGATGAAACAGAAACAGAAAAAAAGAGACGAGAACTGCTGCACCATGTAAAGAGCAATTACATCATTACATTTTTCACTTACATTATACTGAAAATAAAATAAAAATGCATGTCCTAATAAAATTAAACATTGATTTGGCAATGGATACATAATTTTGCACAAAGGCTAACTGGAAGGGTGAGCCCATTACATCTATAAGATATGAAAGAAAAAAAAAAGGCAAAAAGTCCTTAAAACCACCTAGAAAGAATGGCGAAGAATTAGACATTGTGGCCCCTGCGAGTTTTGTATCAGGATAGTGAAGACTTCGACCGCCCATAGGTTAGCACCATCACGATGTCCTTGGCAGACGTTCCAACCGGAGTTTGCACTCTCTCTGTTGATCCCCCTCTTAGCCAAATTTCTACTAGGTTCTGAAGGGTCAGTGTGGGCTCAACTAGCTGACCTCGACATGTAATTTCCACCTGTAACCAGAAATTACAAGTATCTTAGTCACTCATAATGGAAACCATGAAAAAATAAGCTTTTGACATTAGCTTCCACAGCCTTAGTAATCTTGTTTTGTTAAGAAAATATACTAAGGCTACATGAGAAACAAAGGGAAACACGGCAATCGCTATTAGGAAAAGAAATGAGCAAAAAAATTAAAACGGCATGTCGACTGTAAAGCTGGTAAAATTTAGCTTAATGGGGAATGCAAGATGAGTAAGAGATAAATCATAATCTGCAACGGAGAATTGTTTAAAGCGACTAAGAGATATTACATTGGTCGTCCCGACGACCATAGTTTAATGGTCACAGTTTGAACTGTGATCATCAGGTTGTGATTTCCTTATGATCACACGTTAAAGTTTCACGTTATACAAGATGACATAACCTCCAGATCCCTCTTTCCATCTCATGCTCTCTCTGTCTTCTTTAATATCTCTTAATGTTGTTTTTTTTCCTTTTTTCCACTCATTATCCACATTAATGAAGCAGGCAGTTGTTTGGTTTTGCTGAAAATAAAAAGCAAAATAGAACTTGGGCTTGATAAATAGCCATTTCAAATCTCAGCAACTCTTACCTTACTGTATACATTCTACAGTATACTGAAAATATATAACCTCGCAGGTTGCTTAGGCATCTAATAATTTGTGGTAAAAACTAGGCACTGTTGTCAAAAACAATGTTGAAATGTTTTCTGTATTTCAGAATGTTAGCACACAAACATGACTGCCACTTCCTCATAGAGACTTCGTCAACTAGCAACCGAACAATCTTTCTACTAGGATCGTGGGGATCACCTGGGTTTTTTACATATGTTATATGATAGGAAAGGTAACCAAAATCATTTTCTAACAGTGGATCAGTTAAGTTCATTACAATTATCATGTTCACAATATATATAGCATGCTCACACAGCACACTGCATCTAATTGTGTAACTACGATACAATTTAAGATAGAAGGCAATTTTGCCAAAACAATAACAAAGAATTTTTTCTTCACAATCATAATATGAAACCTAGCAGTCCAAACAAGAATATCCACCAATACTGAAAGGAAATTGAGAACTCACCTCAGCCTCATTTGAAAGATTAAGTTTCTGCACGAGGTACTTTTGGATGAAGGAAGCAGGAATGTTGCCATCTCTAAAAAATATATGCATGAATGAGCCATTTTCAAAACAATAAGACATTAAACATAGAGCAACAAATGCCTATGCATATTAATGCTCAATAGTCAACAAAGTAGTTAGCTCCAAAGAAACGAGCTACAGAACGTGAGGCAAAAACATACTCGTTAAAGGGCTTTCATTTGTCAAACTTTGATAATCTTCATGTTTCACAGCATAGATCTTTACAACAATTTAGCATATGTTTAGGAATCAAGGAAAATAAAAGTGATTAACATGTGAAGTCAAATCACTTTGTTGTTAGACAAAATCCCACAACAATGCAAATCCACTGCATTAAATATCAAGAGGAATGAAAAGATAAGGACCAAAACAGTCAAATTCGTATGGACTCGTACAAGCCTGATGACAGAAATAATGGTTCAAGAATAGGGTGCTTTTTGCTAAAATTTAAGACAGGCAATGAAAGAAGAGGTTATATTCGGAAAATCATGGTTTTGCAGTACTCCAATATCTGTTATATTTTCCAGTTAGCAGCCAAATCTGATTCCTCCCTTCCTGCATAGTTGGAATGTATATAACTTAGGCGTTAAATCATAAACTAAAACTAAACTAGTACATAATTCACAACCCATAATATTGGTAGTGGCAAAACCAAATCGGACCCATCTGCCATCTTGTTGTTTTCAGGTCACCCACAACTAACCAGATAAAAATTATTAACCATTCAAACTTTTCCGAGTAGATGAGCGAATGAGTTGCAGGTCCAAGTTTGGAAATTTTTACCTGCCAAACATTCTTGTACATTGTCTTTGACTTATTTCATCACAAATACTTAATTGACATGAAATATATTTTGAAAAATCATGAACAATAGAAATTCCCATGAATTTTTGTTCTATCAATGTGTAAACTATATATGGATCTACTTCTTGATAGACTACCTTAACCAATATGGTTATCTAGATAAATGTACTTGAGTGCGAGTAATAGGTCCCCAAACAAGCTGTAAATCAAAATCCTATTGGGCAAACTCAAAGCTGAATCAAAATGGATGATATTCCACCCATTTTCTTTCCTAAATATAGCAGATAGCCAGGAGTAAATGAAAACTCAACAGACATGTTCAATAGAACTACAAAATGCAAGTGCATCATCCATTTTTAAATGCATATCTATTCCAAGTATTTCTAGAGAATAAAGTTACAGTGCCTCAAGAATGCTGAATCTCTCTAATCTTCTCATATACTCAAAGCTTCTCTATGCATCTAAAGTTTATCTTACATCATGTCCCATTTATTAAGATATACTCAATCTAACCGCATGTTACAGAACTTGACTCATAGCAATTTATCCACAAATCTACTTCTAAAGTTGATCTTTCGATCAATTCGTAGAAAGCTCGGCTAATGCATTCCATCAAAGCCTTAACAGTAAGAAAAATATCCTAAAAAAAAATTAACAGAAGACAAGAAAACCCTGTTCAACAACAGAACCTAGAAACTAGTTGGACATGTATACTATGGTTTACCAGATTCCAGTTAGAGACTGCATGTAGTATGAAGTTATTTTCTCACAGAAGAAACAGAAGAATCGCGATAATAAATATTAAAATAAAAAAGAAGCTACTTTAAATATAGTGCTACATAACCATAATATTCGTAAAATGCTTAGTAAGAATAACTTACTTGATTCTCAAATAATTTGTAGGTATCTGCGGTAAAGGAGGATCTCCTTTCCTAAAAGAGCGCATAAATAATAAATAAGAAAGATCAATAAACATAAAACATGACAAATAAAAGCAAGATTACTACTTTCAAATTTTCAAAAAAAGGAAAAAGTTACTCACTGATCAAAAGAGGATATTAACGAGAACCAAATTGGATTGAACCTCCGTTGACCATGAGCAGCTGCTGCACCCAGCAAGGAATGAACAGAAGCTCCACGTTCCCTCCTTTTCCGGCTTATTCCCTGAGCTCTTTTAACTCTGAATGTTGCTGCAGGAGTAAGAACACTTCCATTCTTTCCATCCTGTACTTTGGACTTCTGTGAATGCTCCCTAATCTTTGCTCTGTGAATGTGCCCATCAGTATCAGGGCGATTAAGTAGTTCATCCTTGATATTAGGACTTTGTGGGCCGGATTTTAGAGACTTTGTTCTGTTGGCAGCTTCAACAAGACAATTTAAAGGTTTCCAAAGCTCGGACTTTTCTGCAAAGAGCTGACCGCCGTTAACGTGGTTGGATGGTTCTCCATTAGAAGTAGTCTGAAAAAAGGTTAACCATAAAAATGTTGTCAATTATACCCACAGCATGATACTTCGGTAACCTATGCCAAAACATATACTATCATCTGAGGTAGTATACACAGAGTGGCACATTTGGGCTAGAAAATAAACCTAGGTGGCATTAGAGTGATAATTATAATGAGGTAATGATTCCAAGGATAAATGCAACAATGTTGATAATTTTATCATGGGGATAGGTGAGGATAAAGGCCTGGACAACACTATCGCAAGGAGGCTGAAATTCTTATTGCCTGCTTGTCATAAAAAATAGCCAGGTTTGGCCTGAAAATACTATTCACGCTCAAAATCTGCAAGTGTAGGCAAAATAAAGGGAACAACATGAGTTATCCTCCTAATTCCCGCAAATATATGCAGCCAAATATTATGTGCAACATAAACTGCCAAACTAGCAATATGAAAAAGAAAATAGTAGTGTAATTTCTCAACCTGTCTTTTGTTTTGAGCCATTTTGCTCATAGTATCAGGTGAAGTCGATTTTTCTTCATGTCTGTCAGCATTCTCATATTCTTGTTTCACAGATTCACTGACAATAGGACCTAAGCCACGTAATGCAGAAGTCCTTCGAGGAACAGCTTTTGTTCGCCGCCCTGTAAAGCCTGCCGGTGTTGAAACCTTAGGAGTATTGACTACCAATGAAGAAAGTGACTTTTCTTTCCTTCTTAGAGGAAATGTAACAGCTTCTGGAGCCTCGACCTTCCTTCTTTTGAAAGGAAATACTTTTGACCTTATATCTTGTAGACTGTGATCAGGCCTGCAGATGATCCATTATGGAAAAAGAGTTCAACAAACACATGTAACCAAGTAATGAGAAATTTAATATCTCAAAGGAGTTTTTTTTTTTTTCTGGATTACTGGGTGGTTGTTGATACTTATCTTCAACAGTTTTTTGGCACAAGAAAAATGTTAGTTTGTAATGAGCACTAGCGACAAGCTTTTTCACGTTTCATACATCTATCTTAGTGATAAAAAAACAAAATGTCCATAACATGAAGTACCACCAATATGCATAAGTTGTAAATGAGTCCAGAACTAGAAGAGATTTCCCTTAAAGAATTCAGACAACATATAAACTTGTAGTGACATTTTTGTAGACTTTCTAATTAGCCTCCCAAAACCTGTGTGAAACCAAACTGCATTGAGGCAAAAACTCTCCCTTTAGAGAGCTTATGAAAATCAGGACTCACGCCAGAAAAAAAGAAAAATATGAGGTTTCTGAAACCGTGAGGAATCTAAAATGATGTTAAGGATTCTACTGAAGTTTTTTATGATTGTGATAAGTGGCCAACAAAACTCATTCACTTGGGCCCGAAGCCCAGAAATGTAAATTCTTGAGTCAGTCATGATATTTCTGTGAGTAAAAGTTAGAGGACTTTATTTGAGCTAAAAGGGGCCCAAGGAACCTCTTAACACAGAAAAGGTCTAGAAAAATTTGAGTGAGTAGAAGTTTGTCAGATTCTCATATACATTGTGATAAAGGCGCTGCAATTGATTCCAAAGTTTTAGGTACTCCAAGCATATGCTTTCCATTATGGTAATAAGCCACTTTGCTGGTTTCATCAACCTTATGTGAAGACGACTTAATTGCATCAAAGAAGCATGATTCAAATTTGTTCTTTTCTTTTAGCCTGTTATTCAACCTCATTTAATTTGACAGCATCCATTTCTTAATTTGTATTAGTTCAGGAAAAAATATAGAGAGAGAGCTTATTTACTCAATGGGCGGATACGTTCTTCACTAGGCCTAAGTATACATTTTACACGCAATGGTCCTGTAAGCATTCAAGTGACACCTTAATTACAGTTTGACAGTAGCACTGCCTCCAGGCATCAGAGTGGCATAAAAATACCAACACTTATTTAAAGCATTTTCCAAAGTTATGCTTTCAACTCCCTATGTAGTTAATATTCCCACTGAAAAACTTCCAGTAACATGATGGAAAAAAGGTAAAAACGTACAGCCTTGCCAGAACTAAAGCGTATTTTAAAATGGGTGTGTGAACTTCTAAAATTTTAATTCACCACCTAATGTTACAGTATATTTGATTTAAGTATATCTACTCTAGAACTTGGCAGTATCTTCACTTTTTGACGGATTTTATTAAATTTAATGAAATATTTTATTATTTAATAGGATATTCTTCAAGTTTTTTTTTTACAAAATCTGTTAACATCTAACAGAATTTGATGGACTTTTTGAAAACCAGTATGAAGAAACCATGAGGGAGTAGAATCAAAATTTTAAAAACTCACTTAAGATTTCAAAATCTGCTATGGTTCAAGTAACATCTGTTGGTTTTTACTTGAAGACAAATCAAAATAGTAACGGGAACATTTTAAAATTTTAATTTTACTTCCTAACATTTCAATGTGATTGATTTAAGTACCTCTCTGTTCGGAACTCTACAAAGGTTTATCTTTCGTGACAGAATTTTCTAAAACCTAATGGATTTTTTTTTTCAACGGTCTCTAAATTTTTGAAAAAAATAGTTTATTCCTATCAGAACTTGATGAATATTACAAACTTAAAGATGGCAATTTATAAGCTAGTATAAAATAGTGATTTAATATATTATATTCAACACTCTACTTCATGCTTGGAGCCTAGTGGGATTCAAACTCAAGACGTCGTACTTCAATACCACATCAACAACCAAGTATTCTAAAGGCTTAATCTAGTAGAGAAGGATGTTTTTAATATATTAATATTCAACACGACTAAGCTTCCGTTGACAATCAAAAGATCAAACAGATCAAACCAGATTGAACGGCAGTACTATGGGACAAACCAAACCTTTCATTCGGAAAGAAAGTTCACCTGAGCTTCTCAATCGGGGTGCAACCCAGATCAATATTACAGACTGGGCAGCAGTCTGCCTCCTCGTCACTGAGCTTCTCGAAGATGCATTTTTTGCAAACTGAATTAAAGAAATGAAGAAAAGTCAAATATCACTTATAATAGTTGAATATATAAAACAATATAAAGGTTTGGTTAGCAAATCTTACCTATTGTCCTAACTATAGTATCAATCTTCTAACATACTGCAATTACACCGAAACGGAGAAATGCTACTACGCCTCCAGCGAAACTAAAATCTTATGTAGTACAGAAATTACAACAAAAAATTGCATCACATAGTCAACGGTCACGAAGAACTTTATACTGCATTGATCGGACTCGGATACGAGTCTCTGAGCAACTTAATTACGAAGGCATACAAACATGAGACCAAATAGTATAACAAACATAATGCGTGCTTATGAGTTATTGACTTTTTGAACATTGTTTGGCAGTCAGCATGAGCTTTTCAGTGGTGCCCTCTGCCCTAAACCAGAAGACAAAGCACAATGATAATGACCTCATGTCAGCAGCTCATATTGCAACATCAAGCTAATTATCAGAGATGGAGTAAAATTTAATGCTGAGAGAGTTCCTAACACAATAATCCTCAGCAATGACACATTACAACAGATAAAATTAACCGATTAATGACCCACGAAGTTTCAATTTCTAACAAGTTTGCCAACTTGGTTGGGCAATACAGAACAAGAGAGGATACCAAAACAGAGAGCTCACACTTAAAAATGCCCAACGATCTAACCAAGTAATACAAATACAAGATAAAGCTATATTCATGTAATTTCACGTACAATATTTAAAGTGGAGTGGAACAGCATAAACTGTCACCAGAGGAATCAAAATTTTAAAATAAGCAGATAAGTAAAGAAACACGTATATACTCCATATTTCACCCATTTAATAAATAAAAAAAAAATCTTTGCGGTTGTTTGTTGAACAGTAGATCACTTTAAGCTCATGCAAAATAAAATTCAGAAAATAAAATTCAGAAGCAGAAGATCGATTACATATTATTTGAACCAATTGCATGCATGCATGGGGGTTTCTCATTCGTTTCCTACAATATAACTCAAAAAAGACTCAATTTTTACGATCAAATTACCGAATTAAAACGTACAAATTTTTACTGCATGGCACCATCTAATATCCTTTTCGATCTCAACCTCACCATGAAAACAGGGGGGGAGAGAAGTAAGAACACTAGAGAAAAAAAGAAGAAGCCAACTATACAAAGCGCAAAACCAAAGGGGGAAAGAACCTGAAACCCAATAAATACGCCAGCTTGTAGGCTTTCCATATACTATTCTTTCTCACAATATCTGAGAACGTAAAAATAAGAAAAAAATAAGACAAAATATAAGGGGAAAAGAGAGAGTAAAGATCGCGTAATCGAAGAATAACGCCAACCCACATCAAGAAACCGCAAAATTACGTAAAATCCCACGTCCGAGAACCCGAATCAGAAAAGGAAAAACACAGATCGCGAAAACGCTCGGGAAAACAAACCAAAACTAAAAAAAAAAAAAAACGCAAGATTCGGATCGAGGAGGAGAGGAGAAGGGGTGAGAAGAGGGGGTTCCGCACGCGCACGCGGGGGGCACTCACACGTGTGGAGGCACTCGGATATGGTGGTGGCGTCGCGTAGGAGCCTCTTGCAAAGCGGGCACGTCACGCGCAGCGCGATCAGCTCCCGCTTCACCATCACCGCCGCCTCCGCCGCCTCCCCTTCTCCGCCGCGCTCCATCCCCTCCGCCGCCGCCGCGGAGGCCGGCGCTACCGACCTCCCCTGCATGCGCGAGCTCCCGCACGTGGGAATCGGGCGCGGGGCATGGGCTGGGGCTTGGCGAGTCGCATTGATCGAAGGGGCTACGTGGGATCGAGGGATCTACGCGTACGAGGAGGGTTGGCGATTGGATTATTCGCGTGCGGGGAGGGCAACAGGGTAGGGAAAAAAGGGCAGTGGAAAGGGATCGAACGAAGACGAAGAGAGAGAACGAGAGAACGAGAGTAAATATAGAATAGAAGAGAAATAGGAGAGAAATAGGAGAGAGAGAGAGAGAGAGAAAGAAAGAGAGAGAGAGAGAGAGAAAGAAAGAGAGAGAGAGGAGAGGAGGAGAGAGAGAGAAGGGAAGGGGACGAGGAGGAGGTGTTTTGGCGTGCTCGGTGGCTAAAACAACGTGTCTTCGCGGATTGGGGTTACGCTACGGTGCGCCGCCCCCCAACCAGGGAAGACAACTGTGGTAGAGGCTAACGTGCGCCGAACCGGCTTGGTTCGCCGTTCGAACCGTCCGGCCCCGGTCCGATCCTCGGACCGGGGTCCCGGTCACGTGAGATGAGAGAGACCCACCGTTGAAAAGTAGTAGCGGTGGCGCGTGCCGCGGGGAAGGCGACGAGGGAGAAATAAAATTAATTCTTTATAAAAATAAAATTATTTTACGAATCCATCATTTAAAAAAGAATCCAACGGTAAAAAATATATAAACTAATTAAATTTTTTAAAAAAATATATTTACAAATCAAAAAAATTTAAAAGAATAAATATTTATCTGCTATTTGATATTTTATGAGAATTTAAATAAAATTAATTTTATTAATTTTATATAAAATAGCTGCACAGTCGTGCGTCGAATGTTCCGTTCAATATTTTTTAAAAAAAAATAATTTTATATAACTTTCTGTAAAAATATTGAATATCATATATATATATATATATATATAATTTTTTATATTTATTCTTTCAAAAATTTTAAATTGTTTATATATATTTTTCTGATTTATTATCATTAGTTTAATATTTATTTTTTAACAAAATATAACTGAAATATTAATTTTATTTTTAAAAAAATAAAAAAATAAATTTATCTCACTCACTAATTAAATTTAAATATTTAATTTATAATTAATTATATTTTTCTAACAGATATTGATATGTTTACTATTGAATATATTTAACGAAACAAATATAAAATTAAACAAAAAAAAAAAAACGTTATATCCGATGATCGAGAACCGGGGCGGTTTAGTTGAACCGGAGGAGGGGTTTTTTTTGAGACGAGGATTTGGTAATTTAATCGCGCTGAACCGGTCAAACCCGGTCCTAACGGTCATTTTTCCTATCGTGGTGCGACTCCTCCGCGCATGTATACATGCTACGGGATCGGGTACTACGTGCCAACTAAGAGCCGCACATCGTGTCCTCGTGCCCTCTCGCCACGTGTACGGTTTGATGAGACTGGGACCCACTATAATAGCTTACGTGGGCCCTTCTTTTTTTTTAAATAAAAAAAAAAAATTCTCCCTCGCACGAGCAAAACTATGGCATGAACATTTAAAATATACATTGTGACTTTACGTAAATTTAGTGCGCGAGTGACCCAAAAAAATTATTAAAAAAATAAATACACAGGGACCCGCTTGTTTTATTACTATGGATTCATTTATATAAATCAAATTCTTCTTTTTTTTTTACAATATTTTGCCGGCCTAAATTATAATTCTTTTAATTTTAAAATTCTAATTTATTACAAATTTTAGTGTAAATATTTAAACTATTATAATAAAGAGGAATGCTATATGTACACCCCAAAGGGTGTACATCTCACATCCCCTATTTAAAGGTGGGAGTGTTTTTTAGGAATCACTCAAGTGACCCCTCATCACATCCTTATTTTTAAATGGGTGGAGATGTGAGATATACACTTCTTTAAAATGTACACTTAGAATTTTTTTATAATAAATTTAAATTTTGTAATTTAATTATACCGATGGATAGAATATAATAATATATTATTGACGAGAGATATAATAATTTTTTAATATTTTAATGTATTGTACGATAATAATAATATGATATTCTAATTAATTACGGATACTGTACATTTGAATTATAAATTTTAATAAATACAAGTTCTGGTCCAAACTATTATTCAATACTAACTTTATAAATTAATATTTTTTGTGTGTGTAGAGTTATTCTTTCGCGTGCTAACAATTCAATACATTTTTTTAAATATATATATATATATATATATATATATATATATATATATATATATATATATATATATATATATATGACGTGATACTATCTACTTTTTTTTTTTTATTTCTATTATAAATAAACTTACCTATATCATTTATTTAAAAATAAATTTAGTTATAAATATAAAATAAATAAATTTCGAATTTGGGCTTTTGTTATTTGTGTTAGAAATGGTGGATATCTCAGTTAGGAACAAAAATTCAATAAGAAAAGTCTCAGACGTGATACCATAATTGACTCATGAACATACATAATTCGAAACTTTATTTGTATCGTGCCCAGGTCTCTATATATCAACGGATATACATAAATAATCGAATTTAAAGTAACTTTATTATTTATACCACCATATTAATAATACATAAAAGTTAGTTATGATCGATAGGATGTTTTTAAAAATAGGAAAACTTTGATTTTTTTTTTTTTTTTTTTTTTTTTTTTATGGTGGACTTTCAAAACAATTATCAGATTCGCTTATCTAAAATTAAAATATTAAAAAAAAAAATCTTTCGTATCTTTTTTATAATATTATTTATCTAGTAATTTAAAACTATTTAAAATAAATAAATATAAATAAAATTTTTATAAAAAATAATCATACCTTATTTGCCAAAATTTTAAATCAAAAATATTATTTTAGATAGTATAAAACAATTTTTATCATTATTTTACTTAATTTTAATTTTAATATTTTAATACTGTTAAATTTTCAAACAACTTACATTAATAATTAATACAATTGTTAATTTTTGTCATGATCACTCAAATCCATATTGTTAGAGCCGTGACAGCCGCACCGCCGTAAGATATCAAATCAAAACTGCAATTTGAATTTTATAAAAATAAACACTATAATCAAATTATGCTATAAAAATATTTTTATGTATTTATAAAATATAAAAAAAATATCGCTGGTAAAAATACCAATATTTATTATTAATACCGTTATATGTGGAGTCGTTAGAATGTATAGCGACACATTATTATTATAATGAATTTCAAAAATATATTTTTATAATTTAATTTTAAGTATAAATAAAATATAGATAGAACGCTTATAAAAAAGTATCACAAAAATATGAAAACTTTAAGTATAGAGTGGCGCAGTAAAAAAGAATATAAAAGAGTACTGTATGCATGATGCACAAAGTGATACAATATGAATAAAGATGAAAGGGATACAAGAATAGTAGTATTTATGATTAAAAAATGGAGCAACGTGATATAACTATCACTATGGTGCAACCAACATGCATGCATGTATAGTGTCAACTTACCACTAGTCCATGCATAGATCAGGTGTGCTATCCAAATCAATATGATAATGCAAATTAAATAGGCCGAGCACAAGTCCCGGTGATTAGAAAATATTCTCAAAGAATTAATAAATTAATTAAATCGACTTAATTAAGCAATCTATAATGTTATTATATAACTATAGATAGGGATGAATTGAGTTCGAGTATATATATATTGAAAGAAACAACCACAAAATTAATAGATCATATATATATATATAACGTATCTTGACATGTATCATCACGGATATATTAATTAATTATTCATCCCCACTAATACTATTTGAGCAAACTCTAGAGTATGTAGTATCTAATCTCTCGGCACCTTATTGTATCCTGATAATTTAATTGTCAGGCATGCATGCAGATGTTAAAATTCGATCTAATTCCAGTGTTAGGTCATCGTATTCTGGCACACTAAACTTAATGTACATCGATCACGTACGTGTGTTTTATTCTGAATCTTCACTCTATATACGTATACCATGCATGCATAATACCTACAAATTAAAGACACGAGCAAATAAGAGCTAGCCTAGTCCCTAGCTAGCTTGGCTAATATCAACGTATAACTCATTCTAGCTACAATATATACATAATTAATTGTGGTCTCGGTCACCCACAAGGCAAATCAAATAACTAAGGAAAGCCTAGCTATATGGGAAATGCTTTTTGTACACTCCTAAGGAGGTGTACATCTTACACCCCATCCATCCAAGGATGGGGTGAATTTTACTGGTCACATCGAAGTGACCAGTAAAAAAAACTTCATTTTTGGATGGGTAAGATGTACATCATACATCCCATTTTGGAGTGTATATATAGTATTGCCCAATATATATGCCTCTCACAACATAACCAACCAATGTAACCCTGAACTAAGAACTCACCTATATCAGATACAACCAAAATACCAAGTCTCTGCAATGCAACAAAAGATACTGCATGCAAATTAATATATCATCATAGGTTTCATCTAATGATATAATTAGGATGTCAATTGAATATTCTTATACTAATTCAAGAATCATGTTTAAAAATATTGTTGTATATTAGGGATCAACTACGTACCGCAAGTTTTTCTAAAAGATTCAAAATAATTGAACAGAAGAAAAATAAATGATCAATATGAGTCTTATTATAGTATTACAATTATGTTCATTTAATAGCAAATATGTGTGCATATATAATAAGGTCATGTTGCTAATTAATCTAGTTATTACTTCCAAAAACATGTTTTTAAATAATAGTTCATGCATTAACAATAAGGGAGAAAAAAATATGCCCGTATAAAGCTAAATACAAATTATCGAAGTATTGTTAGATCTTTATGTAAATAAATGCAAATAACTCAAAAAATATATTGTGACGCTCCAAGATTTGGAATAGTTCTATATATGATATATAATAGGGTCAAACCTCTTAATCCGATTATAGTATTTTGGGTGGTGGCTAGACCCAAGAGGTTAAGAGGGTTAAAAGTGTGCTAGATCTAGCTAGAGTAGTTATATAATTTGCGACCCCTTGGAAAGTAGGGCGTCACAATTGATATCAGAGCCAAATCATCACCAGCCGGAAGTATGAGATGAGTCTTGACTGAACCAGGGTTATATAATGGGTAGAGCGTGACTCTCCGGCTAATGACCGTTGTGGGTGAAGTGTATCTCCCCATAAGGCCGGCTAAGATTAGCAAGATGAGTCTCGCATTGCCTGATACTTGTGAGTGTACTTAAGCCCGATGAAAACGTCAAGATTTAAAAGAGGGAAAGAGTATAACACCCTAGGATTTGGAATAATTATATATATGAGATTTAATATGGCTAAATTTCTTAACCCGACTATAGTATTTTGGATGGTGGCTAGACCCAACAGGTTGAGAGGGTTAAGCGTGCTAGAGCTAAAGTAGTTCTAGGATTGATAACTCTCTAGGAAGCGGGGCGTCACAGTTGAATTTGTCACACCTCAATAGTCTCACATCGGATTGCAATGGAGTTGTGATTGGGTTTGTCATACCCCAATAATTCCATATCGGATGAGAATGGAGTTGTGATTGGGTTTATAAGAGACCATGGACACTAGTAATAATAACTGGGCTTAAACATTTTGGCCCGACGGTTTCGACCCAACGAGTTATTATTGCTACTAGTTTGAGTCGTTATATTTGGTATTAGAGTCAATCACCAGCCGAAAGTGTGTAACGAGTCTCGGCTGAGACAGGGTTTGAAAAACAGGGTGACAAACTATATCAGAGTCTGAATGACAAGTCTCACATCGCCTGATGACTTTGGGCTGTATGTGTGATTGGGATGACAAGGACGTCATGCCTAAACGGGAGGAGTTTGTCACACCCCAATAGTCCCGCATCTGATGAGAACGGGATTGTGATTGAATTTACAAGAGACTATAAACACTAGTAATAATAATTGTGCTTAATCATTTTGGGCCTGTGGTTTAGACCGAACGAGTTATTATTGATAGCAGTTCGGATCGTTACACATATGTAAACTGTTAGATAGTCCTTAATGTATTTGAAAGCATTATAAATATTTATCGGAATCCATACATGATGAAACACATTCTTAGACTTTAACGTCTCTCATATACCGACACTATAATTATCTAGAATTGAGTGCTTCTAAGTCTGGATTCGTCGTCTCACTAATTTGCTCTGAAAATGGGGCATGGCAAATAACAGCAAAAAATTGAATTAGAAACCACAATCCTATCGTGTTCCTTATATATTAGGTCTAATTAGGATCCCATAAATCCTACTTAGACATGTACTGAGCTTCTACACATTAACATTTCATACCCAATAGATTTCTGTAAAGTCCGTATTAGATCACTTAATGATTCCATTAAACAGGGATGGAGCCATATAGAGGCCCAAAGTGGCCATGCCTCCCCCCCCCCTTTTACATTTTTAAAATTACATAAAAGTCCATTATTAAAATAGTGTAAACTTTAGGGGTCATTTTTTTTTTTTTTTTATAAATAATATTACCTTGTGGGCCAAGAGATGCAAATTTAATTGACTTTAACGTATCGTAATATTTGATTTGCAAATTATATCCAATCTTAATACTTGATTTTTTTTGATATATCGTAATTAATACTTGATTTACAAATTATATTAAATTTTAATATTTAATTTTTCGACATAATTTTTTGTAAATTTTTAGATCATTATTATTTTAATACTAACGACAACTATATTCTATTATTTTTTTTAAAAAAAATATATTAAAAACTCAAAAACTAATGAATAAAAAATTATTTATATATAATTTTTTTATTAATATTTTTTAAAAATTAATATATTTTTGATTCTTCTAAAACTAAAATTCTAATTTCGTCCCTGCTATTAAATTAAATAGTGAATAATATAATTGTAAATTTATATATAAGTCACATATAAAAATTAAATTAAATTCAATAAATACCACTTTTGTGCATTTAGACACAGTGGAAAAGCTCCATTTAGGAGGAGATAGGAAGGAGAGGAGAGGAAGAGGAATGAGGAAAGGAGAGAGAGTGAGTGAGAGAAAAAGGGCAAAAAAAAAAAAAAAAAAAAAAAAAGAGTAGAGGGAGGTTATATAGAGACCTTGTAGAGGGAATTATGAGGATTGGGGACACAAAGATAATTAAGAAGTCAGGAGAGAGAATAGTGGGGAAGAGGTGGGTGGAAGCAACACTATAATAAAATTATGCTATAATGATATTTTTAAGTGTTGCTAAAAATTAAACAAAATATTGCTAGAAAAAATACCGACACTTGTCATTAACGTCGCTATATGTGCCGTCGCTAGGGTGTATAGCGACACATTACTATAATGTGTTCTAAAAATATGTCCATATAATTTAATTTTAAATATAGATTGACTATAAATAAAACATTTGTGAAAAAATTTTATAAATATGTGTTTTTATAATTTAATTTTATTGTAGTGCACCGGATTCAGCTTGTCCGGTCAACCGCTTTACCCTCCATTGGCCGCATACCTGATCCGAGCTTGGTCCATCATATCAGACAGTACTCGAAGTTAGTTCCATCTAGTTTTCAAGCTCAAATCACAATATCTTATTGAAAAATTTCAAACCAAAAAAAAAAAAGTTTTAAACTAAAATGAAACCTTGGAGCAAAAAATTATAATTTTGATCGAGTTCTTTCAATTATAAAAAAAATAATATCAAAAAATTACAAAATTTATATATTTTAAATATTTAATATTAAATTTAATAAAATTGATTATCAATTTAAAAGTTCATTACCGAAATCAGTTTGAGAGTACGAAGAATTTTATATTTCTAAAAGCATATTAACTGACTTCTATAAAAATAGCTATCTAATTAGGTATGAGATGACAGAGGTTTCCGTGCTTTCTCAACTACATTTTATAAAAATAATATTTTAAATAATATATTTAAAATCGGGTCGGCTAGTAATTTAAAAATATTATTAGGTCAAGAATTACTGGCTCAATCAATTTGTTGTCAATTAGTCGTTAAACGAGTGACGCCAGCATAATGTCATAAATGCTAAATTAGTAAATCTAATTTTATTATCAAAATATACACATAATATTATACTTAATTATAAAATACTAATTTGTAAATCAAATTAAATAGATATAAACTTCCAAATTTTATATTTTAATTATAAGACTAATATGTGTTAATAGAAAATAAAACTGACTAATTAAGTTGATGTTGACTCAGTTGAATTTTAATATGAATCGATTAAAAAATTCAATCAGTTTAATAAAAATCGATCGATTCTAGTAGTTCAAAATAATTTTTTAATAGCAAATTGAATGAGATCAGGATAAAATCAAAGAAATCAGTTTGATACAATTTTTTAAATCATTGATTTTAGGGTTCATGCACATTACCTTTACCTTTCTTTAAATTAGGTATGAAATTAATGGTACGTAGTGCATTCACTATATATAAGATCTGTGTGTTCTTGTGTCAGAGAGTCAGACACCACCAAAAGTAATGGTTGACCAATTTTATTAGACACTTTATCAACTTGCTAAAAGAAAATTGTTCTGAAAATTTAAAGACATTTTTTATTTTAATAAACTAGACTTTTGCGTTATTGTTTGTTTGACCAATTTTTTCTTTTCTTTTTTTTGTTGTTGTCCATTTTTTATACTTTTGCAATGATTTCGACTTTTTTTTTTTTTTTTTGTATTGTTATTTATTCATCACAAAAAATTAATATTTAAAATTTGTTTTTAGCTTTTCAATTATTTTCAAATACGGTTAGTGAACTTGTTAAGTATAATCATTTTCTCTGTAAAATTATTATTTTGTCATTTTTTTTTTTTTTGCCATTAAATTAGGAATAAAAAAAATATTTTTATTTTTTATGTTTTCTAATATATTATTTTATCATCATCAATTTTTCTTATTTGCTCTTAAGTTATGACAAAATAGATATTTTTTTTTTTTTAACTATGATAAAAATTTAATCCGGATTTAATTCGGAATAACTTAATAGGTATTAACAAAGATGGTATTTTTGAATAACAAAAGAATATATTTAGAGTATATCTGAAATAAAAAAATAATACTTTTAAAAATACAAGCCCAAATATGCTTATTAATTTTTTACCATTAGATTTGCACTAAGATTTGTGTTATTTACTTTTTCTTTCTCTCTCTTTAGTTAATTTTATAATAACACAGATCTCAATGCAAATCCAACGGTAAAAAATTCACAATCATAATTAGGCTTCTGTTTTTGAAAGTATATATATATATATATATATATATATATATATATATATATATATATATATATATATAGAGAGAGAGAGAGAGAGAGAGAGAGAGAGAGAGAGAGAGAGAGAGAGAGAGAGAGAGAGAGAGAGAGGATATTATCCTTTTTTTTGTTTGTTTTAATTTAGTTTTAGTTATATTTGAACTAAAACAATCATGCACAAAAGGCTTAAATAATAATAATAATCAGTCATATTTTAAGGATCCAAATATAACAATATGAACTAGATTCAAAATCAAATTGGTAGGAGTTAAATAAATAAAATATTGCTCACTTAAATATAATTAGTGTTCTAATTAAGTTAGCTACCAAGCAAGATTAGGATATAATGTATAGATGCTGGGCCCAAAAAAAGTAATAATAAGTCCATTTATATTTAAAAAGTTTTTAAGAATTCAAGCAATTAAATGGCAGTAGCTTGCACATATCTTTTTTGTCAACCTTTATCTTTACCAAAAAAATAATAATAATAAAAAATAAAAAATAAAAAATAGTTCAATATAATTCTTGATTTTGAGTATATGATGTAGTCAATTTAATTTGACATGCTATGTACGTAGGTTATGGGGCATGGCACAATGATAAAAGTAAATATATATATATATATATATATATATATATATATATATATATATATATATATATATATATATATATAGTCTAGCTATTATATTATCGATAGTACTAAGTATTTGATGCTATCAAATTTTCTATCTTTAGATTAATTCTTTTAATTATTTTTATCCGTTAGATTTTACTATTTCTTCATATACCTATTAAACCCAAAGGGCCCACTATTATCTCAACCACACATTTTTTAATTCAACGGTTAAAAACTTAATAACACCAATAACTTAGTACTATTAATAGTATTCCAGCCTAACTTTTTCTCGCTCTCTCTATATATATAGAGAGAGTCCAGCTATTATACTATTAATAGTATCAAATCATTGGTACTATCAAGTTTTTTACCTTTAGATCAACTCCTTTGATTATTTTCACCCGTTAGATTTAACTATTTTTTCAACCATCTATTAAATCCAAGGAGCTTACTATCATCTCAACCACGCATCTTTTAATCCAAGGGTTAAAAATTTAATAGCGCCAATGACTTGGTATTATTAATAGTATTCCAGTCCAACTCTCTCTCTCTCTCTCTCTCTCTCTCTCTTTATATATATATATATATATATATATAGTCCGGTTGCTATACTTTTATGAGTAAAAAAATTTCGTACTCATAAATTTTTATTCTTTTGATGAAGGAATGTGCGGTTAGAATTATAGTAGTTCCTAAGATTTATATTATTTAGCTCTGGTTAGGACTTATGTCGATCGCAATGTCACCCATCACAAGGACTAGGAGCATGTTTAAGTCTATCACGATGAAAATCTTTTTTTTTTTTTTTTTTTTTTTTTTGTAAAATCAGTGAAATCGGTGTAATATTGCAGAAGACAAAATTAACAAGAAAAGTTAATTTATTTCATGAAAATTTTCTAAGTAGAGAGACTCCAATCTATTCTAAGACTAATTTGGATACAATTTTAATTTGTGAGCCTAGTAGTACCAATTATTGTACTACAAATTAATTAATGTACCACAAATTAAGTGGTTTTGGGACTATTTTGATACAACCAATGCATTTATAGAATTTTTAATGTCCTTGGTTGTACCCTATAATATCGTTGCAAACATTTTATTCCATTTTAGCCCCCAATCTTCCATTCTCTTGAAATAAGATCCCTAACCTTTGTTAAAGTCTTTGGTAAATTTTAATTTACTTTAATTTTTAACTCGAACTTTCATAATAATTACAATAAAATTATATAATCTAATTTTTAGTAACTAAATATTTATATATCTCTAATAATTAAGATGCCATATTTTTTTTTATATTAGTAATACATTAATATTTAGTCAATTAAATTTGATTCAATAATTTTAAAAATTCAAATCACAGATTGAAATATGATTAAATAAAATGTATGTATAGATATACAATCCTATAAAATAATACAAGTTAATTATCATTTTTTGTAAAATAAAAAAAAATGGAATAATTAATGATAGGGAACCAATCATATTAATCTTTGCCAATCATTTGACCACAGGTGCATCCACGTAGATTAGACATCCACGTGAAGCAACCCCATTGGGTACGGCAGGATGAGGCAACGAACCGAGGCCACTCGTTATCTATCCAACGCATCTGGTCCGAATCCTTTTTTGTGTGTTATATTATTATTATATTATTATTATATGATAATCCCTTAAAAACAGTAACACCATAACACACCTGCAGCATATATCTCTTTAGTTACCAACACTTCCTCTTCTCTCTTTCCTGGCCAAAACTCTCCGGTAGCCAAGGAAAGTGTACAATGGCCACCATTACCGCCACCGCCGCTGTTGTTCGCACCGTAGCCGTCCCCAGGGCGCCGTTTGCCGCCGCCGTCGCCTCCTCCCCCGTCTTGGGTATAAAAATTTGTGCCATTCTTTCGTTCGCTTGCGCAACTATATACGTAGTCATTGTATTTGATCCCTTTTGAAAAAGTTTTGTTTAAATTTAAGAAAATTAAGATGCTATGGTACAGTAGGAATGATGATACGCATGTTGAATATATATATTAAAAATATATAATAGTTGTTTCACATAATTTAATATGGTATCAAAATTCTATATTTCTGAATGCCAAATTTGAGACTATGCGCGCTTTTACTATAGGGTTACCCCAGATCAGAATGAGAGGTGGGAGGGTGAAGTGCTCCGTGAGGGACGAGAAAGCCGGTGTCGAGACCGAGGGCGGCGCGGCGGCGGCGCTGGCGGCAGCGGCCGCGGGGGTGGCGGCTACTGCGGCGGGACCGGCCCTGGCGCTGGTCGACGAGCGGATGAGCACGGAGGGGACCGGGCTGAGCCTCGGGATCAGCAACAACCTGCTGGGGTGGATCATTGTTGGTGTGTTTGGGCTCATCTGGGCTCTCTTCTTTGTGTACACCTCCACCCTTGAAGAGGATGAGGAATCTGGGCTCTCACTCTGAAAAACAACAAGAATAAAAGAGAGCCTCTTTTTTCTTTTTTTTTTCTGAATTATGTATGTAGAACATCTGTGATGGAAATATAATTAAGAATGCTGCTGTTTCTTGTTGACTGCTTTAAGCTTAATTTATTAGCTAATTTATGATTACTATTGCAATTGTTCTCCATTGTTCTAAAGTTTTAATTTGTCGATAAAAATACATTAATGTACGAGATATTCAATTGTTTAGGTATGTCCAACATTGGAAAGTTCAAGTGAAAGATTTTGATCAGGTACCAAATTGCAACTTCTGGAAGTCCTCTCCCTTCATCAATTATTTTTCTGCAACCAAGTAACCAAAAGATGCTCAACAATGACAATAAGCACTCAGCTATTGCATTGATAGTCAAAAATAAGATAGCAAACTTATGCACAGTACAGTGGAAAGTTCCTGTACTAAATTGCTATATTGAGCTAAACCATGGTTCTATTTGGTTATGATTGATCTGACCTGAATTTGTTAAAAAACTTTGAACAGAATGAGGAGAGTGTAGGAGTTGCGAGCAAATCAACAATTGAATTTGTCATGGCATAATCTTACATTGACCAAAAGGGCGAAAAAGTATATACTGAATTCTGGATTGAGTTAGTCTTCCTGATGAATCAGAAGCTGTTGACAACTAGTCATTCACATATCAACATCCTGGTGTTAATGGTTCTTCACAGAAGAAACATAGGAGCATTGAGTTCATGGAAATTCATAAATATGGGATAATATGAAGATGGGGCACAACAGAGAAGATAATGTGTTAACTGCAAGCAAGAGTAACACAACAGCTGAGATACATAAAACATTGAGCAGCCAAAATAATAATGCTACTTGCTAATTTGTCTCTTTGTAACAGCTTACTCAAAACTCATGCTCTTATCAGTACAGTGAAAGCATTGAACTCCAAAAGAAAATAGAACAAATCTGAAGGAATGGATCACACTATTAGTTGCAGAACTGATTGTTTCCGTCAATTCACAGTTCACCCATTCCGATAGTGATGCAACTTGTACAACAAAACCTTCCCGGCTGCAGTTCCCACGGTCATGAAACCGCCGCCTGGGCTGAAATCCAAACAGCGCGGGTATTGCAGACTAAGCCGAGCCCCGGGCCAGTTTGAAAAGACATTAAATGACGGAACATGGACTAGCTTTAGGCCGTTCTTCTTCATTCTCGAGCAAATGGCCAGAATCTGAGCATCGTGATTAAACTTCATTTCATCGACCACAGTAGTCAGATTCTCTATTGTCTTCAACGGCTTTCTCTTCCCACCGAGAAACTCCTCCCTTTTGTATACATTCACGACTCCGGTGCTCGAACCGGCAGCAAATAAAGAGCTATCCGGGGAGGCACAAAGAGCTGTGCCCGAGATGGAACCTTCGTCAATGCCTTTATGAATGCACTTCCTTGTCCTCAGGTCCCAGTGATAAACATGCCCATCGCCACCGCTGCTTACTAGCTCCTTCCCACCACTAACAAAAGCCAAAGAACGAGCACTTCCATTCATCTTCAAAGTCCCAATCAGATCCTTAGTTTTTAACGAAATCAAAAGAATATAACCTTCGTTACCAACGAATGCAATAGTGCTCGAGTCCGGAGAAATCTCGAATTCTTCCAAGCTTTTCTCCTCTCTCCCTGTCAAAGGCCCTATTTTACTAACCGCAGCTTTAACCAAATCAAAGCTGTAAAAGAACTTCCTTCTTCCCGCAAGTATCACCTCTGATCCATCGGGCAAGAACGAAGCTTTATGAACCGGACAATCCTCGACAAATATACTCTGTATTTTGGTGTTCCGTTTCCCATCGATCTGGAAGAATCTCAGCCGCCGATCCAACCCAGCGGCTAAAAGCAACTGCCCATTTCTATGAAACTGGACCGAGTTAACGGGACCATTCGATGGCTCCTCGTCATTCGCATCTACAAGCCTAGAATACTCTAACATACCGGGCAAGAGCCTAACACCATCTTTCACAACAAGCTCGTCGTTGCTTCTAAGTACATCATCGCACTCTACACCCTCATATCCACGGGCAATTGCGATTCCACTTTCTTCATCGGACTCATCATCGGCGTGAGATTTTCGGCCGAGTTTTGCCCAATCAGTCCATGGGTTAAGCTTAGCATGCTGGGCCCTCAATCTAGAGACATATTCCGTGCCAGAGATAATTCGCTCGTCGGCCTCCTTTCTTAATTTTCTCAACCTATTAACTCTAATTATATTGACTGCGGTTCTCTCCTCTTCATCATCAACCCATACAGGCTTTCTCTCCTCCTTTACCTCATCTTCATCTTCGCCTCCTCCTTGATGATACAACTCCTCTTCATAGATCGCCGTATCATTGCCGGTCGCCTTGTCCACGAAGAACAAAGACGAATCGGGTCGGACCGCTTCCTTCGTCGCTTCTCCATTTGTTTCGTTGCCGAACTCCAACGGCGAATAAAGTGTACCGAACAGTAAGCTCTCGAGCCTCTTCATCTCCGCCTCCTGCTCCATCTTCGACTGCTTCGTCTTCGACGGCTCCTCGCGATCTCCGCTTCTCTTCTTCCTCTTTGATTTTGAGGATCTGAGTTCATCAACAAACTTCGTTTCGTCATCGGATTGGGCAATCGGAGATTCGTCGCCCCCTTTTTCATTCTCTTCGTAGGGCTTCTCTTTCCGGCGTTTAAGAACGGCGTTTTGAGAGATTAAACTCATCTTGTAGGGGCAAAAAAATCGCAACTAGATGAAGAAAACAAATCAAAAAAAGAATTATGAACAAATAAATGAATGCCTAAAACTAAAACTCTCGAAAAAAAAAAAGAGTCGACTTTTCATCAAACAGGTGGTGTGCACGCACGAATCAATACCCAAGACACCACTTTTCATCAAAAAAAAAAAAAAAAACCCCACAAATTAAGAGGAAAGGAAACACCTTTGCATCTAAACACACCCGAATAAGAAAAATTTTAACGTAAAAATCATGAATCGATCGGAAGAGACGATTTTGAGCACTCACGAGAGAAGTGGCCCGGATCAAAAATTTAGGGTGCTGGAACTCCACCTCCTTGAGAAATTCGCGGCGGCCGAGGCGGCGGAGGTAGAGAAGGGTTTTGTGTTTGGGTGTGGCGTCGTTGGATTCGGGGTCTAGGGTTTTTGTTTACGACGGGGATGCGCCACGAGTGGCGGTGTGTGCGGAGGCGCGTGAGAATCGATCGTGTTGTGGTAAATTTATAAATAATCTTATTAAATTTTAATTAATAGATTTCGGAATAGTTTTCAAAATCGGACCAGATTTGAATTTAAGTTCCGATCCGATAAATATATATATATAATTTTTTTTCACGATTTTTATACTGTAGAAAGTATTGTGTTTTTATTATATTAAAAAATATATATTTTTAATAAATTTTATTAAACTTGATGCAATTTATTAAAACACAAATTTTATATAGCGAGAGATTTATATTTTCTTCTTAGACTGTTTAATAACGTGTATAAAAAATTTGTGCATACTAGTATTCGTATTCGATTTAGATATGATATATATTTATATTTGTTTCGTATCTGAATACCATACGAATAGTCATTATTCACACCCGCTCTAATAGACTAGTGGCCTAACTTTTCAAACTTAGACACCACTCGAAATTAAATAAGTAAAGCATATTTTGTTTCTATCTTTTTTTTTTTTTTTTAAGATACAAATTTAATATATCAACTATCAAAATTGGACCGATCCATAAACATTTTTAGGCTTGGAGAATTCATGACACGTCCCACTTTTGAACTCGAAGTGAGCTGGGCAAACACAATTGTTCCAATATATATATATATATATAATTTTAAAAATATAAACCTAACTATATTTATAAATTGATCTTAACTCGCTAACGGATTAGAACTATTGAATCTTATAACACTCAATTAATAAACAGTAAGTCAAAATGGAGTAACTTTTTTTGGGTACAAACATTTGATTTTCTGCGCGTGAAGAATTGAAACAAAACAAACCTCCCACGTATCCATCTCATATTCAACTTACTGAAAATGTTTCATCTCCGCTTCCTTCCTCAGTTAGAAATTTAGAATCGTCTCATTCCAGGTTTTCAACTGGCTTTTCAATCTATGTACATCGAGGACAACGGGGTTCGGAATAGAATCGGATATAGAATTATGAAGCAATTGAGGTGGGTTGAACCGTAAAATTAATCCTATTCGTTAATTAAACTTGATGTTTTGGTGCGGAGAGATGTCGAGTTGTAAGAACTCGATCAACTTTGCACAACGGATGGACAAAGCAGCTGCTCCTTGAGTCCTTGTTGCACAGTACGTAGAGTATAATTTTTTTTTTTTTTTTTTTTTTTTTTTAAGAGAAATATAGTATTCTATTCGTTTCGTTTATTTTTAAAATAAATTTAGCTGTAAATATGAATATATATATGAAACAACTAGTCTTCGAACTTCCAAATTCTTTACCATAATAAACTTAGTTGAAAATATAAAACAATTAGACTTCGAACTTAAGTTTCGAATATCAACCATCAAATTTTTTGCTACTTGCGTTAAGACGTTTGATAGTATAACTTAACTTTTGCTGTATGGTTACATATTTGGAGTCAGAAAATTAGAGCCACCATAATTGGGATCACGGCAGGGGGACGAAGTCATAATTTGAACTTTAGAAAGATCAAAAATATATTATATAAATTATATTAATTTTTAAAAATTATTAATAAAAAAAATTATATATAAATAAATTTTTGTTCTTAGCTTTCCAGTTTATAATACTTATTTTTTTTAAAAAAAAATAGAATATAATTACATTTATTATTAAAATAATAATAATTTAGAAATTTATTATAAAAAATTATGTCAAAAAATTAAATATTAAGATCTAGTATAATCTGTAAATCAAGTATTACGATATATTAAAAAATTAAGTATTAAGATTTACTATATTTTGTATTACGATGCGTTGAGTTAATTAAATTAGCATTTCATGTTTCTCAAAATAATATTATATTTTTTAAAAAACATATATTTTTATCCCTAAAGTTTATATTATTTTATTTATTTATTAACTTAATAATAAATTTTTATATACTTTTTAAAATATTAAAGAGCTATGACCACTATAAACCTCCACTTTAATCCTATTATATTATTTATATAGAGAATTAATTTAAATTTTAAAAGTGTTACAAATATGATTTACATAACGCATTTATACGGATTAAAATTTATTATTTACAGAACCTAAGAAGAAATGTAGATACACCGTAAAACAAGCAATTTCCCAACTTCAAGGTAAAAAAATTATAGAAAATTATATTACATTTAAAATGTTACTAAAGTTTAGGATTCTTTAAATTTACCACATAACTTTACAGTTTTTTTAAGTTCAAAATATCCCATAAAAAAGATTATATAATTTAGAAGTAAATTATATCTAGAAAATTTCATTAAGTTATAAATATTAAATCAAACTGTTATAAACAAAAATTTAAATTCTGATTAAGAGATACTTCGTAGAACTTTTTGAATAGTAAAAGAAGATTTTATTATTTCATATAATATGTTATTAAAATATTATAAACATTCTCAAATTACCCAAAAAAATAGGGATATAAATAATAAAATTAAGTAACAAATTATAATTTTTTAAAAATTGAAATAAATTTCGCACATACGAAGCCCAGCCGTGGGGGACTCCTATGCTTGTGGGCATTTCGGTAATTCCACAGAACACTTCTTTGCGCCAGATAAATTATTCTCTGCACCCGGTTCATCCGTACGTTTCGTGCACCATTCATCGTGAGCCGTCCATTACATCATGCACAATATAAAGAATTTAAGACTGCATTGAGATGTTTATTTCAAAAATAAATATAAACTAAGAAATAAGATCAAATTTATATTTAAATAAAAATTAAATTATTTATGAGAATAAAAAAAATAGTATTTGAATAGTTAGATTAGGATAGTAAAAATAAAAATAATTATAAATTTAAAATAATAATATTTTATTTAATTAATTAATATAAAAATATTAATTGAATAATAATTTAACTTATTAATTAATTATTGCTAGATAATTTAAAATATTAATTGAATAAAATAATCAGCAAGTATTATTAATAAATAATATAATCATTTAATTAATTAATTAATTATTTAATATTTAGATAATTAATTAATAAAATAATTAGATTAATTAAAATATTAAATTAATTAAAAATTTAATATAATAATTAATATTATATTTATTCTCAAGTGAGAATAAATTTGTTTCGAATAAAAAATTAAAATAGTAATTTCAGTGACCTATTTTAAAACGATAAAAATTATTATTTCGTATTCATAAACAAAGAAGATAACATGGCCCATATTTCAGGCCTCGTAAAGAGGCTGATGATGGATGGTGTAGGAGGTATAAAGATAAAGGTGAACCGGGTTCAGGAAAGTAATTTGCAACTGATCACGTGAAATAGGAAGGCGCGAAAATAAAGTCTAATCTCCCGCGTCTTTTCCGACACTCTACTCTCCCTCCAGCTCGCTTCCCGCTTCTTATTTCTAACCCTCCGCAGTGTCCACTATTTCTCTCTCTCTCTGCGACGAAACCTAACCCTAACCCTAGCACTAGCTTCGGCACCATGATCGCGGAGGACACCGCCGCCGAGGAGAAGCGCGCGCAGCCGAAGAAGCGCGGAAACTACAACTGTGGCCGCTGTGGCCTCCCCAAGAAGGGCCACATTTGCTCCTCCGGGGATGGCCCCGCCCTCCCCCCGCGCTCCGACTCCCGGCTCCGCCGCGCCCTCTCCTTCGACGACGACCGGATCTCCGCCGTGGCGCCGACGGAGGAGGTGGCGGCGCCGCCGGAGTTGGTGGTGGAGCGGCAGGACGAGGAGGGGGAGGAGGAGGCGGTGGTGGGGATGGGCAGGCGCGGTGGTGATCCCGGTGTCGTGCATGGCGGAGGTGCTGCGGCGGCTCCCGCCGAAGGAGCTGATGGGGGCGGCGGCGGTGTGCAGGGGGTGGAGGGACTGCGTGCGGAGGGTGTGGAGGTCGGCAGAGGAACTTAGGGTTAGGGTTTCTCCGAGGTCGCAGATCGGGTTCGTCGGATCGGTGCTGCATAAGTGTGCCGCGTTGGCCCGGCTCACTTTGAGGATGGAAAGGTTAGGGCGTTTCCTTGATCGGAAGGAGGATGCCGTTTACGAACTAAAAAAAAAAGAAGTGGAATTGAATCGAAAACTATGATAAAGATCAATTTTTTTAAATTATATTAAAATATGACACTAAGTTGTAAATTAGTGGTGCAATTACACGAAGAGCTCATGTTCCTCATCTTATAGTGTTGGATCTGAACTTGTAAGTGCTTTTGGAAGATGCTTTGATGATGGATTGTAAACAATGCATTTTGGAGAAGTAATTGTCGATCTATATGCGACAAATTGGAGATCAAGTATAAAACCTAAACCTTTGAAATTTTCAGTGCAGATTTATTGGTCGATCAAGTATTACGACATAGTATTAAGGTGAAATTTGATGTTGGTGCTTGAGAAATTGGTGGATTTTGATCTTTTTCTCTGTTAGTTTCATGTCTTTTTATTTGGATCTGAAGTTTTGGTGTTCTCTAATTTAAGACGTCGAGGGTCTTCAGATCAATAGGGCCTTTTGATGGTCTTTTACTTTGATTATCCATTTTGATTGGTTTTTTGTACTTGAAAATGGTTAGATCTGGCCATTTTAATTACTTTTTCCAGGCTTCAGATGATACATTACATATCATCTTCACTATTTCATCCTTAGTTTTGAATCCCCTTTTCTAATCTCCTCCTTTTGAGTATTGCATTGTTAGTACTTTTCTATTTTTTGGTCTTTTAATTGTTGAAAATTGGCCGCAGAAGTGAGATCATCCAGGAGATGGTAGATCTGCTATGTGTTTTCATGTCTGCATTTGGGAAATGATCAATTTTTTTTTTTTTTTTTTTTTTTTTTTAGTCTTTTTTTTACAAATAATTTTCTTCTTTTAACAAAGACAATGTTTTTTTCCTTTTGTTTTGGCAATATATATTACAGTGAAGTTGATCTAACTAGACTTTGCTTCCTTAGCTAATCTGATTAAGGAAAGGTGAATGAAACATTGTACAATACTTTAACCAGTTCAAATATGCATTATTATTCTCATGAAAGAGAATTAAAGAGTAGATCTGGATCTTTGAGTTTCAGAAGTTCAATCGAGTTCGGAAAAATTTGATCTAACAGATATTTCCTCTCTGCCTTTTTTTTTTTTTTTTTTTTTTTTTGCAGTGATGTTGATGCTACATTGCTAGCTTGTGTTGCATTCTCTTGCCCTAGTTTAGAAGCCTTTGAGATCAGCTTAGGTGACAATGCAGTAAATAGGTTGACTGGGTATGCCCATTCCTTCTATCCTTATTTGATCTTTTTTTTTTTTTTTTTTTTAATTACTCATTTGAGATTGAATGTTAATAGTGAATATAATGTTGTTATTTGGATCTATTCTGATGGCACTATCTTGTTTCCTGTTCCATATAAGAGGCTTGCAGGATAGTATTGATACTCGAAACTAATCTCATCACAGATCTTATGTTTCAGTTTTTGCTTTTTTCTGGCAATTATCCCCAAGAAGTTTGAAGTAATGCCAAATTAAAAATATTGATGTTGTTAACTTGTTTCACATAATGATGCTTGAAACAAATATTGATCTTGTTTTTGAAGGTCATATGTAGCATTAGTAGCAGAAGTGCCTAATTAACAATTAATTTTTCATTTTAATGGATTTTATCTTGCAGTGATGAACTATGCCGGTTTGTTTCCGAGAAGCGCTCTCTATCGATGATCAAATTGGAAGGGTGCACGAATCTTGGTTTCTTAAACTTGTCGTCTTCAAGCCTGTCCACTCTCTGGCTGTCAGATCTCTCTTGCCTCTCAAAATCAGTATATCCTCTTCTCTCCACATTTTCCATCATCTAATTGCAGCTGAAATTTCCTTTTTTCCTTCCTGCATTCTCATGATTGAGCTGCATATATAGGTTGTCAACTGTCCAAATCTGAAAGAGATTTCTCTTGATTTTGCTCGACAAGAAAAGGATTCTACCGACCTTGTTATCATGATGGACAGCCTGGGCCGCACCTGTCCGAGGTTGAGAAACATTCATATTGCATCTATTCGGCTCTGTAATGAAGCTGTTTTTGCTCTAACAAGTGCTAACTTGAGGTACTAAATTTGTGCTTTCCTTTAGGAGTAAATAGTTCAAATGATATCGCAATATGCAATCTAAAGTATTTCTACAAGGTTTTAACAAAGTTGTTTTGCTTGATCAGGGGATTACGCATGCTATCTTTAGTTCTGGGATCTAGGATCACCGATGCATCTGTGGCCTCTATAGTTTCATCCTTTGCAAGCCTGGAGTTGCTTGATTTGAGTGGGTATGTCTTTTTTTTTAACTGCTAGATCATTATTTCCACGAAAAAATTGATTACTAAAATGCCACTTGAAGTTCACTTTATGAATTGCTTGTGACTCCAGATCAAGCATAAGTGATAGTGGGATTGGAATGATATGCAATGGGTTCCCTCAAACACTATCGAGACTTCTCCTTGCTCTTTGCCCTAACATTACTTCAAGTGAGCATCAAATTCCTGGCTGTTTTTTTGTTGATTTCTTGTTCTGAAGTATTATAATTTTGAAAAAGGCCAATAAAGGGCCTAATCTATTTATTTTTGCTTCTGAATTAAATACACTGCCTAACTTTATCACCACTTAAAATTTTTTCTAGGTGGGATTCAACTAGCTACAGCGCAACTTCCACTTCTTCAGCTTATAGACTGTGGAATGAGCATATGTGTTGTCAATTCTCAATCAGGAGAAGACAAATCACATACTAGTGAAGGAAATGGAGAGGTTAAATGTTGCCAAAAATTGTCAACCATGAGACCACAGCCTATGTACCAAAAGTTGATTATAAAGCATACACATTTGAAGAAGCTCAGTTTATGGGGTTGCTCGGGTTTAGATGTAAGTCATAATACAAATGAAAGCTATGCCGCTGTCCTTATAATAGAACTCTTTATTGATTTCAGAACTAATTTTCTTACCTATCCATTGCAGGCCTTGTACTTGAATTGTCCAGAGCTTAATGATCTCAATCTAAATTCATGTACAAATCTACATCCAGGTTAGTAATCACATTCTCACTGAGGCCGAAATATGATAAAGTTGAATAATAACTCATAATATTTCCAAAAAAAAATGCAGAGAGGCTGCTGCTCCAGTGCTCGGATTTGAAAAATGTTTATGCTTCTGGGTGCCAAGATATGTTAATCGGAGCAATCAGAAACCAGGTAGTTTTCACTTAGGCCTGACTTGCATGGTGCTGAGACTGGTTGATACGTCACTAATGCTTAAAACAGCATTTGCTTTTCTTAATGATGTATTCATTTGCTTTAAGGAGATAAACAGAGAACAAAGTCTAGAGATATATCTCTGATACCTCTCATCTTTATTCATTCTATGATTTTTTTTTTTAATTAAGACTTTACTCCTGGTATTGACTTAAAATCTGTGCTTAGATGTTTTGGATTTCTGTTACTCTTGCAGGTTCTTAATGAGTTTGCTTCTGCTGAAAATCATTTACCTTGCAAGCGGTTGGCAGATGGCTCCAAAAGAGTTCAAGTCCCACATTTTTTTTCTCAGCAGGTTAGTGGGTGCAAATACTGCTCTGAATTTTTCCTTTAATTTATTTTGAGTAAATTGTAGAGAGAGTTTCTGAACTTTTGAGAGAGTGATGATTGGTTCCTATGCTCTGATCACTTTAATAGATTAGTTCTGAAGCTTTTTAATTCCTTGGAATGCTTTAATATGCTTCTTTGCTGTCCAAAAATCTTTTTTATTTGTTAGCTTTTGACTTTTATGTGCAGCTATTCATGGACGGTAGAAATTTTTGTAAATATATGAAGTCCTTTGGTTAGGCTTTTTAGACCAAATTAAACATTGCTAGCGGAATTTAGTTGTTTGCATCAAATCAGACTCAGTAATACCAGATATTTAGTAAGTTTTTTTTATTAAATTAAGCTTTATGGTTCAAACTAAAATGGCAACTAAGTTAGCAAGGTATTTTGCATCAAATTGAGCATGGGTCTAACCATTCTTTTCCTTACTTTCGTTACAGCAACCTGATGATGAGAAGTGCAAGGTAGCAAAAAGAAGCCAATGCACTGTGCATCTCGGTGGATAATGGCCATAAATGAAACGCAATTGTATACGTCCTGATCAATCTTATTGTACCCACCGCGATCTTTTGCGTGTCGGTGATATGTTTAACTTACCCTGATGTCTTTATCTTAGACTAGTTCTGATTGTCTGTTGTATCCACCAGTACTCATCGGCTGCTATCATTGAAGGCTATTTGGATTGAGAACTTTGTAGAAGAATAAATTGCAGCCCAATTGACTAGCATTTTCTTTAAGAATAAAAATAGATTTCATTGAACTTCTTCATTTAATCAATTATGGATATCTGAGAATGTCGCATTAATCTCATCATATTCTAGAGAAATTCTTGGACTTTGCTTCATGTTGTTCTTATTGTGTTACAAAACCACTAGAGGAACAAAACTTAAACACATCTCTTGTTATCATATTACTATTGAGAACACTGCAGCTTTAACAATTTGGTGCATCAAAGCATTACAGAATTTAGATATGTATTAATTTTATCATTAAGATGAAAAGGAAATGGTTACAATGAAGCTGTTGATACTTTGCTGAACCCAATCCATCTAAAGAATTGCTGAACTTGTGAATGCATGGGACTCAATCTGAAAATAATTGAGCTGATCTTTTAGTTCAGGAGAAATCAATGGATTCAATAAGAAAACTAGTTTTTGTTTGGAACAATAGTAAAGTTAAATCGAATTCATTTGATTTTGCTGCTTGAAGAGAGATGAATGAATATAGTTTTACCTTGTAAATCCCTGTTGAAACAATTGGAAAGTGGAAATTGGACCAATGTAGCAAACTGATGAAGCCTAATGATATGAACAGAGATAAGAGAAGAACCTCAGAAAGAGAGAAAAAAGATGAGAGATGTGCATATTATGTAAGGAGAAATCATTAGGATTTAATAGAATTTGCATTAATATAAGAACTAGTTACTTTCACAGGAAATAAACTTTATTGAATCTTTATTGAAAATAAGAAAATGGATTACTGGATAGGTTGCAAAATGTGATAATAGTGAAATTTTTAGTGGGCAAGTTTTTGAAGTAACTAAGACTCCAGGGACCAAATCGCAAAATAGGTTAATGCAGAGACTTTTCACACATTTCACCAATCTCGCTAATAAACGATGCGGGAACAGAGTGGAGTGGGAATCGCACGCGACGATGGAGCTCTCCTTCGCCCCCCACGTGAAGATGGAGCTCTCGCTCCCCGATCGAAGAGGGCGATTCGATCTCTTCTCTTCTTCTTCTTCGATAGGTACCTCATCTCCGATCAAACCCTAATTTCTCGCTTCTCCTCTTTCTCTTTGATGTTTTTTCAGTAGGGTTTGGGAGAACACATGTGTACTTTCCTTAGATCAATGGTTTTTTTTTTTGTTTGTTTTGATTTTGCTATGTTTGTTGCCATAAATTAACGCACACGCTTCTCAAAAGATCCCTCTTTTTTTATCACGAAAAAGGTGCATCTTTTTATCATGATCTATTGGCGCTTTTTTGAGGATTATTATGTGGTTGGCCATTTGATCTTACGCTGTTAATGAATAATACTAAGAAAGTTTTGTTTTTTAAAAGATTAGTATCAAAATCACATTAGTTTCGCGTAAGGAAATTTATACTTAGCAGATCAATAAACCAAATTGGCGTAGTTTTTGACACTCCAATAGTCCCGCATCAGAAGAACTATATATATAAGTACTAAACACTTCAGTAACAGTAAGCATTGAGCTTTTTTGGGTCATCATTTTAGTTGGGTGCTAGTACTTTATAAGTGAACTTTTTTTATAAATAGGCTTACAAAATATTACAGTTATAAAAATAGTCTTTCGAAAAAAGGTTATTTACAAAATTAGGCCTATATTATGCCATGTCGGAGGAAAACAAAAAAAAGCATACCGCTTTATAAAATGCGGCAATTCGCTCGCTGCTTTATTTAAAATTACTTTAACTGTTTGGGGCGCTCATAAAAGCGGTGGCAAATCGTTCACTGTTTATTACAAAATGTTAAAACTGTTTGGGATGCTCATGAAGCAGTGAATCGTTTACCGCGTTTAGAAATGATATACATCTGCCGAAGTTTGGGCTTAGCAAATTAATACTTTACGTGAATGCAATGATTCACTGCATTCTAAAAGCAGTAAATGGCTTACCGCTTTCCACCAACGTGGCACGCGAGGGTTTGATTTTAGAAATAAAAGTTTCGGAGGCCTATATTTACAATTAAAAATCTCTATAGTGTTACTTGCTATACATTTCCCCTTTATAAGTTGCTAGCTCTTATCAATATAGTGCTGCATTTTCCTTCAATGATTTATGTTTCTCAGGTCTGAATTATTTGGCCTTGCATTTACAACCGTGGACTTTTAGCCACCCTCTTTTCTTGTTTTTACATTGATGAGGGCTTGTATACCAATTTCCGGAGTGTTAGTGTCGGATTTTGTGGTAGTTCCTAAAAATGACTGTATTTTGGATTTTAATTTTCTAGTAATGTCTTGACAATGTATTTTACTTAGAAGTTTCCTGTATTTGTAGAGTTCTTGGCACGCAAGAGAAATGTAAAATGGCATCATTTTTTTGGGTTAAGTTGTCCAATCAAGACTTCACGAGAAGGACTATATCAAACTTGTTCCCCTTCAGTGCTGAAAAAGAGCCAGATGGTGAGTTTCATTTATTTCATTTGCCATAATAATAAATTTCTTATGATATTCTTCCATGCTTCCATTTTCCAGGTTCTATGCTATCAGAAACAAGAAGTCCCTGAGCTAGAAGGCAGGTATACCATACATTGCTTCTTTTATATGAAAGAAAATCTCCTATAATGGCAAAGTTGGGCGTGTAACTTATAGCACCAACTCGAGATGGGATTTCTTGCTTTATCATTACTGTCGTTGTTCCATTTCTAACAGAAATTTTTATACAGGATGCACCTATTAAGTAAATTTGTGGATTAGGACGATCATTTTCTGTTGGTTTTCGAATCAATTTTTCGTTTCTTTATCTGTTCTGTCACATGATACTTGCTGGGTCTCTTGTTAATAGCTGCTTGAATATTCATGCTTATGAATTACAAACAATTATTTAGCTGAATAATTTGAAATGTATTCTGTCTAACAAAAACACCGAATCCTTTTCAAATTTAAGGACTATCGAGGAGGTGTATGATGCTTTAGCTGAACGTCTTCTTTCTACCTCGCTAAAGTTCCAGGATCTTAATTTAAAGTAAGTTTCCCTCTCTGTACTGCTACAAACTAATGGTTCTGGATATAATAAATTGTTCTAGTTCATTTTCTCTGTTGGATAATCATGTTGTAATGGAAGAGAAATTTTTTAGGAATTATTGTTCTGCATATAATATAACTAAATGTCGATCTTAATATTTCATAGTGGTTTATAGTGTTCCATGTGGTGTATTTACCACAATAGATGTTATCATTATTGTTTTTAGCATGTTATAGACTTATAGGTGTAAAATTTACTAATTTGTGGCCCTCCTACTTTTTAACCATGTGCATAACCAGAATAGTTTAATGATACAATCTCTAAAGTACTAATTTTGCTTCTTTATATGTTGTTTTTATTAATCTTATATTTTGTTGTTGTCATTTCATGGAGTTGTCTCGATGACTTACTATTTAAATGTTTTTTCCAAACTGTGCTACAATCAAGGCAAAATATTCCAAAACAGAGGATCAAAATATTAAACTGTTATTGTCCAAACTGTTTCCACCTAATCGTTAGATGAATTTTGATCATTCTGAAAACAGCCACCAGCTTTTAGGGCAATCCTTTCATTGGGTCTGAAAGTGAAAGTTCGGGCAGGTATATTGTTGGCTTGGCTGGTCCACCTGGTGCAGGCAAGTCAACTCTGGCGTCTGAAGTGATCCGCCGGGTAAATTTGCTCTGGTCTCAAAAGCTTGTCAAAGCTAATTCACCTCTTCTACCTAACGAAGTCGCTACAGTGCTTCCTATGGATGGTTTCCATCTTTATCGACACCAGCTGGACGCCATGGAGGTTAGAATCTCTATTACGGTTAGCCATATCAACTGTCTAGTGCTTGCTGCTTATGTGGTCTATTATAGATATTTTTACTCGGTTCTTATAGGATCCTAATGATGCTCATGCAAGAAGAGGAGGTGAGAAACACGTTCTGGACTAGTATTACAATTGAGGTGCTTAAACTTACTGACCTGAAACTGATATATTCAGCACCTTGGACATTCAATCCAATGCTGCTTTTTAAATGCCTGCAAACTTTAAGGAATGAGGTAATTTACATTTTTCTTGAGGACGTCCTTTTTTTGGGGGCGAGGGGGGGGGGTTCTGTTATTCGCTGATTATCTTGATATTATTTCATCGTTTATGTCATTTTATATTAAATGAAACTTTTTACATCTTTAGGATCTTTGCATTTTTTTTTCTGGAGCTTGTCAGGTTCCAATAATAATAATGGATTACTTTGTAGGGATCAGTTTATGCTCCATCATTTGATCATGGTGTAGGGGATCCTGTAGAAAATGATATTTTTGTGAGTTCCCAGTAAGTTAAACATCTTTGTGGTCTTAATCGTGTAATTTAAACTTTAAATGTACTTGTTGTAATCTGGGACTATATCGGATATAACTATTCTCAAATCTTGCTGTTTTCGGTTATCCTTCAAGAAAGAGACTGGTTCAAAGTATTTCAGTTTTAATTTTTCCTAGTTATGTTGAAGGGCTATTTCATACTGCATAATGATATTTCAATACAGATATTTCAATACATTGATATGCTTTCACAAAATGGAAATATATATATATATATATATATATATATATATACTGCAAAACCTTCTGGCATAAATTTCTTTGGCGCATGCAAGGACTGCTCATCACCTGAGAGGGTCGATCCTGAGCATACCGATATGGCTTCATGGCTGTCCCTGTATATGAATCCTTTACCTTGGTATCGTCTTATTTTTGGCAGGCACAGAGTAGTGATTGTAGAAGGAAACTACTTGTTGTTGGAAGAAGACAATTGGAAAGATTTGTCAGCTTTATTTGATGAGAAATGGTAAGTCCAGTTCTGGCACGCACCAAACAAAATAATGTTTTCCTTGATTATTACACTAATGTATTCACATTCATGTTTCATGGCTTTTATATGATAGTAGTGTATGTGTGTTTATCAAAAGAAGAGAATTGTATTCTACCCACAATCTGTTGAACAAATAAGTTGGAGATTCCAGAGGATCTTAAGAATGACGAGTGCTACACTCGGTGTTATGGGAGTTTTCTGATATGCAGTTTCATCAGTCTTGTTATTTATTTATATTTTTCCGTGTTGCTAAATGGTATTGTATGTGTGATTTTTCTATCACCTGTGGGTTGTGATCAGTCAATGCGATTGTTGTGAACTCCTTTTGCATAGGTTCATAGATGTTGACATTGATGTCGCAATGCGAAGGGTTCTCAACAGGCA
Organism: Tillandsia fasciculata; assembly: GCA_029168755.2. NCBI lineage: Eukaryota > Viridiplantae > Streptophyta > Magnoliopsida > Poales > Bromeliaceae > Tillandsia > Tillandsia fasciculata. The sequence continues at coordinate 30,108,312 of CM054932.1, read as the reverse complement.
TATCTCCACAGGTTAGTGCTATACCAAGAGCAACTCTTGTTTCTTGTTTTGCATGTATTGCATTCGTGCCTTATTCTCTAATTTGCGCTTGGTAGGGAAGGAACCCGACGTTGCAAAATGGCGGGTAAGATAGAAACATTTCTGAACACATTTTCTTCTAATATCTCTAATATACTTCATTTTTGAAAAGTATTTCTAATATACTTCTTAAACAATAAATTCTCTTGTTGGTTGTTTTCTGAAAATCAGATTGAGTATAACGACCGTCCAAATGCGGAGCTCATCATGAAGTCGAAGAAACATGCAGATCTTGTAATCAGGTCAGTAGACTTCTGAACCAGGGTTGATATGATCTTTTTTTGGACGAAAGCTGATTTTTTACCTCCCCTAATCTGTACTGAAAACCATGTTGTTGTGATTCGAATATATTTATCTGCAATAAGAGCTCTTATAGAATATTTCTGCTATCTGCTTATTTGTTTCCAATTTGAGTGAAAAACCTGTGTGTAAGGAGGCATCAATAAATGATGATTGTTTGGATGCATCATGACACCTTTTTGTCGATCTCTAATAATTTTTGTCTGAGTTAGCTGTTAACACTGAAGTAAGAACCTCGTAAAGCCCTCGTGGGAGATATTCTGGGTGGAAAAACTTCCCCTAGTCTCGGATTGAGTAAATCTATCATTCCGAGCTGTGTTCAAGTGAACAAAAAAAAACTCGCAGCTAAGTTAAGCGCTTTGGCTGAGTATAATGGAAGTTTGTGAGGAAAATGCTTTTGCCCACGACCACTTTATGTGTTTGGCGAAGGCGATCCTTTCCTCTCTGATCTTTCGTATACAAAGAGGTACAAGATCACTGTTACTTTGTACATTTCTGTCCGTTTACTCTCTTAATTTTACCAAATCACTAATAATCGAGGGTTAGTTCCAGGTGGTTTATCTTTGTTGGCTATTTATTTATGAATTAAAAATAAATTTAATTTTTTGTTTCGTGATAATAGGTTCAGAAGACTAATAATTTGAATTGAATGAGCCCAATAAATTTAGTGGAGTTGCGGTGCATAATAGATTTAATAATAAGAGATCCAACAATAGACTTAATGTTTAGGTGGATTGAGTCCGGTCGAGATCCGTGGGCACTGTATCTGTACGCTTTAAGTGAATAG
>CM054932.1:30094647-30102147 GCA_029168755.2 Tillandsia fasciculata | reverse complement strand
ATAAATTTAATGATAAAATATTCACAAACATAAATATACTTATATTAAAAGTATATAAACTCTGTTCTCTCTCTCTCTCTCTCTCTCTCTCTCTCTCTCTCTCTCTATATATATATATATATATATATATATGTTGTGGTAGTTACAATTTACAAAAAAACGAATTAAAGGTACTTAATTGTACACATATTTCTTACACTATTATTAAATAATACAGCTGAGAAAAGAATTTAATTTGTTTGGTAATAAGTTTAAGCTTATCCTTTGAAAAGAATAGTGTCTTGTGGATTCATCTGTTTGGCTTGTTGCCACCCTCAGTATCAACACAAAATTATATGGACATTTTTGGGAAAAAAAAAAACAAATATTTCATTAATTTATTTAAGGATGAATATTTAGTTATATACAAGTGTTCATAAACATGATTTTTTCTTTCATTAGCATAGAACAAAAGTACCAAAAGATTTGCCCATAAATCATGGTTAATTAATTTATAATATATCTTGTCCTGACCACTAATAAATGCTGATTAATTTCTTAATAACTTCACTTAAGAAGAGGAAAAAAAAGTTTAAAAAATAAATTAAGAAAAATTAATCACTAAAAGAGAGAGATAGCTATACAGGAGGTGTTCTTGGTGTTCACTTTTGGAGAATATATAGAAATATCAATAGGTTACACATAAATGATATATAATGTGTATATTTACATAGGGAAAAAAAACCCCAGATATTAGATTCTCATTTTTCTTTGGTTAATGGTAAAAAAAAATATATTTGATAAAATATTATATCTAAAAAAGAAAAACCAAAATTAAACCCCAAAAAGAAAAATCATGCATGCACAAGAGAAACTACAACAACTAAAGCGAAATAAAGGATAAGTTTTTTTTATTTTTATTTTTTTCTATTATAACCTTTAAACAAAAACCTACATAGCTTGTCTAAGCTACGAATCATTTTTAATCAAGTACTCAATTTAATTTTTTTATTTTTTTTTTATTTTGATTTTAAAATTTGATATCAGTGTACCTTATGCAAATCTCTCAACTATAAATTTACTAAAATAATTAATTATTTTAAATTTTAAAATTAAAATATCATTAACTTATTTAAATTAAATAAATTAAAATTTTAAAACTTTGAATAATCGACCGAAGATGATTGGTAAGTAGTGCATATAAGTGATGTACGTTTTTCCTTAACTTATGTAACAATCACAACATGTACTAAACCAAAAACCAAAGCCTTAAAAATAATAATAAAAAAAAAAGTAATAATTAATGATGAGAACGTACTTAGGAGCGGAGGGCTTCTCGGGATCCGTGTTGTTGCATGCAGCCACGTTCTGCTGGCTGGAAGACCTTTTGAGTTTTTCAATCGTCAAGCTCTCCTCACAGATCGCTGATATTTCTTTTACGTTTGCAGTAGCAGATGTAGTTTGAAGCTGAAGTTGAAGCTTCAGATCGATCGTCTGAGCGAACACTCTCTTCCCGAAATTCCTCCCCGTCGGTTCTCCGTCCCCTCCGCCGCCGCCCGGCAATCCGAGCCTCAGCTCAGTTTCCTCCAAACCCAAATCACTCGCCATTCTCTCTCTCTCTCTCTCTCTATCTCTCTAACTTGTTGTGTTATGAGGTTGTTAATGAGTGGATGAGTAGATAAAGAGAGAGAGAGAGAGAGAGAGAAAAATTAAAATAAATAAATGAAAAAGGGAAATTGATTAGTAGTGTATAGAGCTGTCTCTTGTTTGCTTTGGCGGGGGCTACATGGGCCGCCGCAAATATATTTGTCCGACCCTGCCAGAGAGAGACACGTGTCCGAAGATTACCCGTACTCCCGTGAATTTGCCCGCTGACGAAAAAATTCCTTGCACCCGGTGCATCCATGCAAATAAAAAAAATGATTTGTACGTTAATTATAATTTAAAAATCACTAGTTTTGGACATAAAAATTGAAAATTATTTTTTCAGAAAGGTACTTTCTACTAAAGCAAACAGATAGAGACTACTGCATTTTCAACCAAAAAGATTATTATTTTTTAAATATATATTTTAAAGAACTAAATACTTACTAAGAAATTAATTTAGTAAACCAGATTATTATTTAATGACTGAATTCGACTAATATTCAACTACAATAACTAGTTCTTAGATAGTAAATTTAAATATGCTAATATTTGTGCGATTAGCTTTCATCGATAGATAATAGATTTTCTAAAATGTATAAATTTTTTATGCATTAGAACATCATAGGATATATTATGCCGTGCATGAAATTTCTGGATACACCGGGTGCAGGGAAATAGTTTCTCATTTGTCTCGGGTGGGTCCCGAGGTGAATGATTGCGGCGGTCGGAGTGGACATGTGGGTCCCACCGGGTACATATATTATTATTTATTTCATAAAAAAATTATTTTTTATATTTATTTATTTATTTTTTTATTTAATTATTTACTGCGCGAGTGAGCGAAGGGACCAGCGAGAGGAATCGGCGATGCCCACTTACTTTGAAAGTCGTGCGGCAGGAGCCATGGGCCGCGGTGGGTGGGTGGTGGCTCGCGATGGTACGGCGGTGGAAACGTACGGACGGATGGAGCCCCGTGTGAAGCGGGTCCACCAAATCGAACGGCCGAGATGGGCCTTGTTTCCACGAAGAGATGAAATCATGGCGAATTATTGGCTGGACCCGGTTCATCCTTACGCTGCCGTGCACCGCATATTTTTAACTAAATGATTTTTCCTAGCCTAGCTTAAGATTATACTTCAAAAGAAAAAAAAAAAAAAAAAAAGTGACAGAAATAAATTTTCACGTATAAATATTACAAATATTAGAAAGTTACGATTCAATCCAGACTCATACTAGCCAATAATTGATATGGCTTATCTAATTGAATCCACGTCTGTTTGGTGTGGATTGATGATTGAGATGGATGAAAGATTTCGACATTCTACTATAAATGAACTAATATTACGCTACTATCGACTATAAGAATCTGATTATTTTTCAAAAATTAAGAAATAATTTAATTGAGGCTAGTAATTAAATATAAATTATTCAGAAGAGAATTCTTAACACCTCAAGCAACGAAAGCAGTAGCTAGAGATATCATCAGGAACGAATTTTTAAAAATCCGAATCCGAATCCGAATCCTAATCTGACGAATTTTAAAAATTTATATCCAAATTCAAATCTGATCAAAAATTTAGAACCCGAATCAGAATCCGAACCCAAAATCTAAATATGAAACAATTATTATTATTTTTTCTCTTTAAAATATTTCAAAATATATTATATTGAATTTAAAATTTTAAAATATAAATTTAAATATAATATTAAATATTTATATACACATATATTATATAATGAAAAATTAATTCGGATTCGAATCGGATACAATCAAAATTTATATTCAAATTCAAATTTATCAAATTTTTATTTTTTATATCCATATCCGAATTCATATTTGTTTAGCATCACATAAATTCATTGCATACAAATTCAAATTTGAATAAAATTTTAAGTATGGGTACCAATTGACGTCCTAGCAGGAGCATCAGAAGGTGAAGAACTGAGCTATTTTTTTTTGTTTTAAAAAAAAGCTATTTGAAAGGTGGGACCCATGAAGGGAGTCTAATCATGTGGGGGTAGATTCTGGGGTACTGCCATGTGAAGCTGCTCTGGCATGTCGCCTTGTTGGGTGGGTGCGTCCATGTGCGCGCCACCCGAGAAACGTACGTACCTGCGTTTAATAATTTCTTAATTTTCCTTTTTTTTTTTTTTTTTTTTAAGTTCATTTAAAAATTTACCCGACCCTAATATTAATAAAGTTTTTATAATTTAAATTTTTAAAAAATAGTGTATATATATATATATATATGAGATTGGCTGAAATACTATTAATAGTATCAAGTCATTGGTACTATTAAATTTTTAACACTTAGATTAAAAAATGTGTGGTTGAGATGATAGTGAGCCCCTTGAGTTTAATAGGTGGTTGAAAAAATAGTAAAATCTAACGGATGAAAATGACCAAAGGGATTGATCTAAGAATAGAAAACTTGATAATACTAATAATTTAGTACTATTAATAGTATAATAGCCGGACTCATATATATATATATATATATATATATAGAGAGAGAGAGAGAGAGAGAGAGGCTAATTAATAGTTAAAACTCTCCACTTAATTAACTACCATCCAGAAAGAGTTCCTGGTTTTGTTTACATATCTTGGGGCTGATTGTATACCACCCTGCATGCAGATTCAGAATCAGCATCTCTGAATCTTATAATAATCCTCACTTTGATTAACCATTTTTTTTTTACAAAAAGTCTCTGTGATCTGAATGACTTTTTGATTTTCATTGACCAAAACCCTTGGGATCGAGTAACCTTATTGAATTCATTGTTCAGTATATTTTTTCGATTTACTCAAAAAATATATAATATTTAACATATATAAGTTAGGTGTGTGTACAAATGTTTAAAATGAATATCATATTGGATTTTTAAATTATCTTTTTAGAATAAAATAAATTATGTGTATGTAAAATATATTATTCAAAAATAAATTTTTTTACTTTCAATTATATAAAATAATTCGTTGGATAAGTTATTCCGACGTATAATATTATCTTTATGATCGTGTTTAAATACATGAATATCTTATTTAGCTTTCGGTTTATTTATTTTATTAATTAAAATATTTGTAGTATTTGGTACGTGAAAAGTATGATCAGAAATTTAGAAAAATTTTTATCTTCGGTCTTCAAATCACTGATTTCGAACCAGGTAAATGATTAAACACATAGGTAACATTTATATTCTATCAAATCTTAGATATTAAGTCCTTCTAAGATGTACTAAAATTAAATTACTAGCTAGCTTACAATTAATATCATAAGAAAAAATCTCAGTGTTTAAATTATAAATTATTAGGTTTCGACATCTAAATACTCTACATATTATTAACGCGCACTACAACAAAATTATGCTATAGCGATATTTTTAAGTATTTCTAAAATTTGAAAAAAATATCGCTAGAAAAAATACCGATATTTATTATTAATATCGCTATATGTGCCGTCGCCAGAGTGTACGTATAATGCCACATTTTTGTAATGTATTTTTATTACCTAATTTTGAATATAGATGAAATATAGATAGAATACTCATAGAAAAATATTAGGCTAAATTACAGAAAACCCCCCTCTAATATCCCGCTTTTCCACTTTACCCCCTGTCTTTTAAAAGTCGACAACCTGCCCCCTCGTAATTACTGAAATATGCATTTACCCCCCTGCCAGATATGAAAGTCCATTCATGAGCCTCTAATGAGCCAATTGCTTGTAACAAATTGGTAAGAAACCAATTCATATCTGGCAGGAGGGAAAGGGTAAATGCATCCATTAGAGGCTCATGGATGGACTTTCATATCTGGCAGGGGGGTAAATGCATATTTCGGTAATTACGAGGGGGCAGGTTGTCGACTTTTAAAAGACAGGGGGGTAAAGTGGAAAAGCAGAATATTAGAGGGGGTTTTCTGTAATTTAGCCAAAATATTATAAAAATATATCTTTATAATCTAATTTAATTATAGTGACGTTAGCCTGTAATATAATGTGGAGGGATTTATTAATGGTCAATACATGCACTCTCTCACATACATAACGGGCACCCCACGCAATACTAAATGAAGCCTAAATACAAATTAAAGAGGTGATCCCTCTGCCCTAAATTTGAATTGTCCAAATGCAATGAAAACCAACTTTAAACTAGTGTTTAAGATTTTAAACCCTCAACCCAATTTTAAATTTTATTTGTTAAAAATTTTATAAAATTGTACAGTGTATTTCTAAACAGTTAAAAAATATAGCTGTAAGATTTTTTAGTATTATAAAATTTTCTATTTTATCTAAACCGAACTACAAAATATGAACTCTACAAAATTTTATTATTGTGCATCCAAATATGACCTAATTGGTATATTAGAGAACAAGCTCTTAATACTTACAAGAAAAATAAAAAAATAAAAAAAAGTTGCCTATGCTCTAGTATTTATTTGTCGGATCATTGGCGTAGCGCTAATCATTAATTTCAAAAAGCTGTTAGAAATATACAATCAATTTATTTAAAACGTACAAATATAACATCCACGAGTCTCGACCGAACTCAACTCACAACTGATCTGGACGTTAGGTCTAATTGTGAACAGCATCCCCACTCAACTTATTAGTCTCTAGATCGAGTCTATTCTCTAGCATCCCCACTTAACTTATTAGTCTCTAGATCGAGCCTATTCTCACGGATTAGAAAGCTGGACATATTTTTAACCCATAAATAAAAAACTAACAATTCTCCCCCAATACTTGCACCGCGTGAGAATCGAACCAATGCCAACCACTTGTCGGATCGTTGGCGCTAACCATTAATTCAAAATACTCAAACAATTAAAATTACGCAACCAATTCACTTAAAGTGTACAGATACAGTTCCCACGAGTCTCGACCGGCCTCAACCACCTGAACATTAAGTTTATTGTAAACCGCAGTCCCACTCAACTTACAAATCAACTTATTAGTCTCTAGAGGCTATTGTGACGGAATAGAAAGTTGGACCTATTTTTAACCCATAAATAAATAGCCAATAATCCCCTCATCATATACACTTACACCGTGTGGGAATCGAACCCGTACTACTAGCTCGTGCGGGAATTGAATTCGTTCCACTGGTTTTGATACTATTTGTCGAATCATTGACGCTAACCATTAACCCAAAAGTTCGAGCGGTTAAAAATATGCAATCAATTCACTTAAAGCGTACATCTACAACGCCCATGGATCTCAACCAGATTTAATTCATCTGAACGTTAGGTCTATTTTGGACCTCTTGTCGTTAGGTTTATTATCGACCGCAGCGCCACTCAATTTACTGGGCTCATTCAACTCAACTTATTATCCCTAAAGACTATATTTTATTACAGAATAAAAAGTTAAACTTATTTTTAATTCATAAATAAATAAGTAATAATTACCAATGTAAATATAGAAAGAAAAAAAAAACGAGAGGGAAATCTAGTTCGTAAATCGCGACACAATTAAATTAGGCATGATTAAATTATTGAAAAAGTCGTTTAGGCATATATAATAATTATGCATCAAGAAATTAATGAACCGTAACAGTAAGGAATATTGATTATTACCTAAAATCCCAACAATTTAATTATGCATCAACAACAAAATCATTATGAAACATACTGCTAATTATATTTTCCGACAAAGCTATAAATTCCACCTGTCATTGTTCACACGTGGATGAGTCGCTATATCTCACAGCAATAGCATGTGCACAATCTCATGAATAAATGAATTTGGACATTTACGTGCACACGTACGTACGTACGGACATGGACGTTGTCAAGGATATATATATATATATATATATATATATATATATATATATATATATATATAGGGTAAAAGTTTTATACTTTCAAAAAAA
>CM054932.1:29957147-30089647 GCA_029168755.2 Tillandsia fasciculata | reverse complement strand
AAATTTTAATTCGCGCTCGGCTTGTTTATTAACGAGCTGAATTGGAATTGGCTTACGAACAACAAGTTAGATTATTAGCTCTGCTATTGGATAAAAAATAAATAAAAATAAAAACACAGAATCTTAATTTAATAATTAAAATTTATAAAATATATATTTTTTATTTGAGTCGGCATAAAATTTAAAGAGTAAAAATTTGTAATAGAGAGAGAGAGAGAGGGCTATATCAAGCCAAATATAAACGAGTTGATCTCAGCACACACGTGCTCGATTTATTAAAATTTTGAGCTGAAAAAATTATCCCGTGTTTGACTTGTTTATCAAACGAGCGATCGATCTCAGACTCATTTCAAGCCAAACATAAGTTACTGTACGAACAACAAGCTTGCTTTCCAGCCGTAATTATGATTAATTAATCAATGCATTAATTTAACTTAGTGTTTTTTAAAAAAAATAAACATAAATGTTGGACAACTATTGTCCTAGCAATTATTCAACTTGCGCCCAGATATGTGCATATGGACTAGCTGGTGAGCAGGCTGCTGCCTTATCTTTTGCAGGACCGTGAACATAAATGTTGGCAGTAATGGCAGAAAGAAATCGGAATTTTGGACTATCCGGCCGACGTTGCGACAGCCCGTGCGGCACACCGGCCTCCGGCCAGGCTGGACTTTATAAATAACGAAAAGTACTGCATGTGATTGCGTACCGAATAGACGATCGAGCACGTACGTACATACGTGAGCGCGCGCACACAAAGAGAAAGAGAGAGAGAGAGGAGAAACTACATATTGCGTGCACTCCGTGCATTCGTACATCTCGTGCACTGCATCGATCCTCTAACCCTTTACATTTCGTGATGTCGATCGATGTCTCTTCATTACAGTTATTCATACAATAGTAACATATACTTCATTCAAACCACAAAGTATGAGAATAAAAATTTTCCCGCATCACCACGATTTCTTTGGTACAAATCAATCATATATAGCATATATGTTACAAATAAGATTCTCGGAAACAAAAAAGTTAAGATTGAGAAAGATTGTAAATCATAAGCACTAATGATCTATTTCAAAAGCACATGTTGATAAAAATAACGTACTCAGTATATTTGTACTTACGAATTTCAACAACTAATTAAATATTATTAGGTTTATTGTCATTAGATTTATTGTGAATTATAATTTCTTTCTCAACTTATTAATCTCCTGAATCTATTATTATGAAATAAAAAATTAAATTTATTTTAGTCAATATATAATAAATAGATGTACATGCACCAAGTGCGGGCAATACATTTTAGAGAGAGAGAGAGAGAGGGGGGACAAATGTAAGACTAATTATAGCTAGAATTGTCCCATGCTAAGGGAAGGGATGGTGATGAGCCTTAAATGTGATGCATGGTGGACTTGTCCTCAACTATATTTATGGAGATCGAGAGGGGTAAGGGGTCAAAAGTGTGATTTGATCAGTCCAATGCATCACTTTCAAGTGAGCTGGAAATGTTGGATCATTTGCAGTGGGTTTTCTCTGTATTGGTGTGTGACACTGCAACGACCCCAAAAAGACAACGAGGTGCTGTATATGTTCTCCATGTTGCACTAATATTGACGCATGGGCATGAGTCGATGCATGGCACAAAAAAGATTTATTATATCTAAATTAATTTGGATAAAAGATTTGCATGTGGCTAAGTTTGCATCATCATGGGCCCTCAAATTATATTTTAGTACAGTGCCAGTTTAATCCTCCGCCTTACTTTTCTATTCAATTAATACTAGGCTCAAATTCTTATGTATTCAATGTTTGTGTGCTAGCTCTTTGTCTAGCAAATTTTTGGGCTTAAAAGTTTTGGAGATTCTTTAGGGCCCCTTTTTTTTTTTTTTTTTTTTTTTTTTTTTTTTTTTTTTTTTTTCAAGGTTAATTGAACTTGTGATTTCCGAAAAAGTTGTCAGTATTGGTTTTTGTTTCAATATTAAAGTTGTGAGATCATCGGGATTAAATAATTAACTACTCAGTATAGTAAAGTAATATAATTATTCGATTCACAGGGTAATAATTAAAGAGAAATACGCTCTAAACCACAACAATATGCATATATATATATATATATATATATTATTATTATTTTTCTTTTTCTAAAAGTTAAAAAAAAATATTGTTATAATTTGTTATTAATCGCTATAGTGCTATAGCTTAGCACCATTATGTCCAAAAAATATGTCCCTATAATAATATATATATATATATATATATATATATATATATATATATATATATATATATATATATATCGCTATATGTGCCGTTGCTAGGATCTATACCAACACATTATTATAATATGTCCAAAAAATATGTCCCTATAATCTAATTTTGTTATAGCAATATATATATATATATATATATATATATATATATATATATATATATATATATATATATATATATATATATATATATATACTACAACAAAATTATGGTATAACGATATTTTTAATTATTTCTAAATGGTAAAAAAAAATATTGCTAGAAAAAATACCGATATTTGTTATTAGTGTCGCTATATGTGCCGTCGCTAGGATCTATAGTGACACATTATTATAATATGTCCAAAAAATATATCCCTATAATCTTATTTTGGATATAGATGGACTATAAATGGGACACTTGCAAAAAAGTGTCACAAACATGTGTCCCTATAATTTAATTTTGTTGTAGTATATATATATATATATATATATATATATATATATATATATATATATATATATATACACACACACACTAGTGAAGAAGCCCGCACTTCGCAGCTGGTAAAAAATATAAAAATAATTAATAATAATAAAATATTAAATATTTTTTGTGTATGTCATTTGTCATATCCATCAAAAGGTCTTTTATTATTGGATGTGAGAATAAACCCGATGACGTCTTCACCGACGAAGGTAATAGTAAAGGTGACGATAATTCTTTCGAAAGAAAAAATATTATGATGAATTAATTATTTGAGATAAAAATCACGGATTTAAGTTTTTCGCCTAATAAAAACTTGTGCGGCGCCCGTCTTCCTGCTCGAAGAGGGCAGGCCTTGCTCTCCGTTTGTTAGCTCGGACCTTTGCGCCCTATGACTAAGTAAAAAAATAAAGAAAAGAAAAAAGAGTAGAGATCCTGCAGAAAAACCAAATACCTTTTTATTTAGAAAATAATAAAAATAATATACAACTCTCTATTGTTACTTTGGTCTTAGCCAACTTCACTATTTATAGGCTTATGTACATAACTTATGGGTTATTCATGACTTTTGGCATCATCGTCATTGATGATCGAGATTGATGAAAGAAAAATTAAAAATTTGATAGTAGAAAACTCTTCGCATCCTTTGTCATTAATACTATTGATGAAGGAAGAATTAAAATTTTGATAGTGAAAAATTTTTGACATTCCTTGTCATTGATGGGCATTGATGAAGGAGAAATTAAAAATTTGATAGTAAAAAAGTAAAAAATTATATTGATGAGGGTGAAGAAAATCTTACACGTGGTAAAAATTATTGAGAATTAATACATGTTAATAAGTAGACAAAGGAACCAATCACATTATATATATATATATATATATATATATATATATATATATATATATATATATATATATATATATAATGTAATTAATTAATGTGAATGTCATGAATCACATGAATTTTCATTAATTTTTTGTTTATATTCATATTGGTTATACAACAAATATTAATTTATCAACTTGCTTAATTAGATCTTTGCAATTAATATATACGCATTAGATCGTTTTGCAATGATTATATATTACAATTAATATCATACGAGAGAGCATATATATTAACAATATGAACATATATATTTGTTTGGTGAACATTATCATTTATCAACCTTAATTGTTAGAGAAATTAATGTAATGCATGGGGCCATAATTAAATTGAGTCCATGATTAATGTTTTGATATCTTAAATTATAATAAATTTCTAAGCAGGCAACAACTAGTCACTGAGTACATACTCTTTGGACAAAAAAACATTTAGTAGTTAGAGAAAATATGTTGGATTAATTAGATATTATATACAATACAATCATATTTTATATTAATTATTTCAGATGATATAATGCACGAGATGAGATATTTTATATTAATTATTTTAGATGATATAATGCACGAGATGAGATATAGAAAAAATATTCAATCAAATGCATCTCATGCCCAACTTTTTATTGTATTTAATTAGATATCACTCAATCCGGATCATAAAGGACTAGCTGTCCACTTTTTATTGGTTTTAATTAGATATCACTCAATCCAGATCCTCCTTTTATTTATATTTTTAAATATAAATTAAATTCAACTATAAATGTGAAATAATGAGGCGTCAAATCTAATTAGGATTTCTGTATGTACCAATCATCAAGTTCTTTCTCATCTGTACTGGATACGATCGATTTTTAATTTGAAGTATCATTAATTTTTTTCTAATAAATTTATTCACGTTTGAAAGCAGAAACTAGTAGAAATTTCGCATTAAATATTATTCTTACTTTCCCACAAAAATAATCTAAAGCCAAATAGGCACATAACTAGGATATATATAAACACGAAAGATAATCGAGAAATAGAAAAAAAAAAAAAAAGCAACAAAAAAAAAGAGAAAATATAGAACACAACAAAGCTAATTACATGGAGCCTAAATTCATATAATGTAATTAAGATGGATGGAAAATTCACTTTTATGGATCCGAAGTGGAGTAAAAATAACTAGCTCTAATGGTGTGAATCATATGATGAAACAAATTAAGTATACCAATACATGGAGAAACCAAATGGAATTACTAAATGTAAGAATTACAGGTAAATATGTCTTTTTTTTATATATATTAATTTAGTAAAAAGAAGTTATAAGACCGAACCAGAGAGGTTCTATATCACGAGAAATTAAGCTTTTGCGCGAGAAATTGAGGGAGTGGTAGCACAACCAAACCCAACCATCTCATAACATGTCATGTGCAACTCCAAAAATATTACTTGTCCAAAACCGCGTTTGGCTCCCCCAAGCCACGTGCCCTTGCCAGGCCAATAATGGGCCGGTCCGGGCCCACCCCACATGGGCTGCCCCCGATCCGACGGCTCCGATTCGCCAACCCGGCACTCCGACGAATCTCCTCCGTCTGATCCGGTGCGGCCCGTACCGCGGACCGGTCTGTCTGCCGCGGAATAGACCGGCACGAATATCGTGGGCCATGGGCCCCACTCCCGACCGGCCCAGTTGGCGCTGCAAACCAACTTCAATACAATAATGCTACAAAGATACCCACTTGGTGTTTCTTTCCTACAGGGGGCTATATATCAAAGAGAATGGCAACTACCACCACAACCCTAATTACACTCTCAATACCTCTACCTTCCTTTGTGTTTGTGTTTGTGTTTGTGCTTGTGCTTGTGTTTTGATCTCAATCAACAGCTTAATTTTGCAAGCAACTTTGGCTTCAAAACTTGGTTGCAAAGAAGATGGAAAGCGGTAGGGCGGGTTTCGTCGACGATATCGATAACCTAAAGGCGACCGAGCTGAGGCTCGGATTGCCGGGCACCAACGACGATAAGACGGAGAAAACGAAGTTGCTGGTTACGAAGAGCAATAAGCGCTCCCTCCCGGAGGCTGATGAGGCCGACTGTAGGGCCGAGGACAAGTCGGAGATCAACGCCAAAAGCACTGCACCGGCCGCTAAGTAAGTGACTATTATAATTTGGCGTAGCTTTTAGTTTCAGTGGCAACCTTTTTTAGTATAGTATTTAGTTGTGAAAAGCTTTTTAGCTTATGCTGATCAGTATGACGAGAAGCTGAAATAAACTTTTAAGACTAAGGAAGAAATTGCAACAGCAGGGCCAAACACAAGTCCCATATATATATAAAAGTCTAGAAGACAAGTTATGATATATAACTAAAACTAGGGTTTTGAACTAACAATGTTATTGTTATCATGTGGCAGGGCACAAGTCGTGGGATGGCCACCCATAAGATCTTACAGGAAGAACAGTTTCCAAGCCATGAAGAGCAACAATAAAGAGGCAGAGGGGAATGGGATGTACTATGTGAAAGTTAGCATGGATGGGGCTCCTTACTTGAGAAAGATTGATCTCAAGGTGTACAAGGGTTACAAAGAGCTTAGAGAGGCTTTAGAGGCCATGTTCAAGTGCTTCTCTCATGGGATGGATGGGTGCAACAACAATGAGTTTGCTATTGCCTATGAGGACAAAGATGGGGACTTGATGTTGGCTGGTGATGTGCCATGGGAGTAAGTACATATACATTACTCTCTCTCTCTCTCTCTCTCTCTCTCTCTCTCTCTCTCTTTAGAGACTAAAAGGAGTTTGTGTCACTTTGTTTTGGTTGCAGGATGTTCATCAACTCTTGTAAGAGGCTGAGGATAATGAAAGGGCATGAAGCAAGAGGCCTGGGATCATGCCCATGAAAAGGAACAGCTTCTCCTATGTACAAAAAAAGAGAAAAGGAGAGAGGATACAAAAAAAAAAAAAAAAAAAAAGAAGAAGAAAAAAGAGAGATGGGTGCCATATGATCATGAGAATTGGACTCCTTTTTTGGCTTGGATAAATTAATTCTCCAAGTTCATAGAGTCACTGTGAGAAGAGACAATAATGTTCTCTTAAAAAGAACCATCTCTAATTTCTCTCCCCCACACCCCCCACAAAAAAAGGAGCAAAAGAAATTAAGGGGAAGTTGATGCAACAAGCTAGGAGATAAATATATTTCCTTTTGGTGTTTAATTATGCTATGTATTTAGTCCATCCTGTGTGAAAATTGCACATAGAGAGATAAGGAGAACAAGTTTCCCATGCAACTGTACAAATGATCTATGATCCCTTGTTTGTTTCATGTGTAGAGGGAATATATTTTGTTTTTGGTTTTGAATCTCCCTTCTTATTATGTAATAGAGAAAAAAAAAAGAATGCATAATTTTAGACCCTTCTTTGTACTTAAACATGTTGTTGGTTCGAATGCCTAAATAACTAATTAAAAGAACAAAAAAAAAAAAGAAAAAGATTACATGGGGTTAACTATATCTCAGTTACATATGATCAGCTCTCTTTTTTTAATTGTAATGTTCTTGGATTATACTAACTCAGAAATTGTCTCCTTGTGGATGATTTGGAACAATGCACGAGAACCGATTAACTAAATAATAATGAAAACCCCAAGCAAATGAATAACTAGTATTTTTCTATCTATTTTTAATTAACTGATAATAAACCTAATGGTAGGAAACAAAAGGAGATAAAAATAAACTGCAATGTTGGATCCGATAATAAATAAATGTGAAGGTCAAATAAGATTACTGAGATGAGATAGAAGGTTGACACGCTCCAATTTGATAAATTTACGGTGAAAATAGTTCCAAATTCGATATATTTGACCATGTTCACTGCATGGGAAGAGGAATATAAGATATTCGACACTGCACATGCGGTGCACATGAATGAGAGAGAGAGAGAGAGAGAGAGAGAGAGAGAGAGAGAGAGAGAGAGAGAGTCCAAGGCAATTTGATTTAATTAATGCACCCACTTTAGAATGAAAATTTGTTGATTGGTGCTGGTAATGGAAACTGATATTAGCATAGCATTAATGTCTACTATTGGCAGAGCAAAAAAGTTCAAAGTATGATTGGATATAATTAGTATATCTGCTATCACAGTAGTAAGAAATTACTATGGCAATCGCAATTTCCGTTTGTAATAGTAAATTAACTGAAGAAACGGTGGAACGGCACTGCTACTACATATATAACTTATATGTGAGCATGATGAATAGGCTAGTAAATTCTATCTTTCGAGTCCACATCAACTTTATCATTAATTATCATCCACGCTAATCTCATACAACTCTTGAACTACATAGGCCCTTAAATCTCTGTTCTCATCATAAATCTCATGAACTACATAGGCCCTTAAATCACACCAACCAATCTGTTTCATCATAAAAATTAACCATGCAAACAATGGTAGGTGCAATGGGACTATCAAGAAACAAAGTCAAATAACTTACAGCATCATCAGATTCGAAAATAATAATAATAATTGAAAAGGGACAGATGGAGGTCTGAGAGAATTTGATCATAAGGAGATTTACAGATACGTTCTGATTTTTGTTGGTACGCCTTGAAAAACAGTATTTCTCACAGATATTCTATGTGCAGGTGATAATTTGCAGGACCGTATTGCGGCAATATGATCACATGGATAGGGATTAATTTTGATCCATCTTGATTTGGAGGATCAAGAAGCACATGAGAACACATGCAGAATCAAGCATAAGATGGGATTTTTATCAATCCTCTGGTAATAGATAGAATAAGCACAAGATTTTATTCTCAAGTGATGCAGCTTTTTCTCCATATAGCACTTCTCCAAAAGAGATTTTGAACTCGAACCTCATTAAGGATGATGAAGTTCACGAAAAACAGTATAATTTATCAATGTTGCTGCAGAATAACGCGGCATCTCGCTAAGTTCACCTGCTTCAAGTAGATAACCAGTGCAAGGATCATTGCTTTTGTTTTGTGAAGACTCAAACACCAAGAAAAATATGTAATAAAGCATCAAAACAGTTCACAGCACTGATCTCATGATTTAAATATCAAACTGAATTAAGCATCTATATATAGCTTATCCCAACCATCATAACATAAATCCTTTTCAAACTAAGTTACAACAGTAGAACTTTCTAGTCCATTTCCGAAGTACAAAGATTACCTTGTGCCGGACAACATAATAATTGATTAACATTACACAATCTACCAGACCGACAAAACCTTTCAGACCATTTGTAAATAGAGGAAGAATCACCAAGTGGGCCAAAAATCCAAAACCTCGTTGAAGTATAAGTGAACTTACCTCTCGGGATATTAACCAGCCGAAAGTACTAGATCAGAGGAGGCAAAATTGGCTCTCGCAGAGCAGAGCAATAACTTGCATCCGATGACATCAAAACGGTGTCATTTCGTCGGTGTACATGAAAGAGACAGCAGGGTTTGATTCATTATCCTGCAGAGAAATCATCCTCGAGTCCAAAATAGCCAACTGAGACTTTACCCAGGGTGGGTTGTACTTGCCCTCAATCCACAAAGCTTCGCCGGTGTGCTTATGCTTAAAATCAGGGTATTTCGGGTTCCTCTGTAAAAAGGTATTAGACTAAATGTTCAGTTACCAAGTAAAAATATTGAAGTATATATATATTCTAAGAGAGAGCAAACAACTTTTAAATTGAGAGTATTCCAATGTTGTTTTTGATAGATAAAACATGGGTGATAGAAGTCGTACTGATCATTACGGACAAAGTTCGTGGACAACTAAAGAGTTCTCTTGAAATGAGTAATGAAGCATGCATTAACATTAGTAGGACCTTATCAGAGAATGATATGACCATTCTCCCTAGCTTTATACCATGAGCAAAACCTACTTAGAAACTTATCATAGGATTAAAGGCCAGCTAAGTAGGAGCACTAGGACTCTACTACATATATTAGAAATTTGTATTGCTTTGTGTAGAGCCAACAAGAAGAATATAAACAGAAAAATTTACTGACTGAAGAATCAGCAACCAATCATCTGAACTAACAAATTAAATTGCCTTGCAAGAAAGCAACTAGATGTGCTTATGATTTACTTGTCTGCATAATAATTGTAAAACTGATAAGGTGCATATGGCTAATGCAACTACTTATACATATGTTGCTTTTTTCACACACAAATTATGTCGCCAAAGTACATACATTTAATAATCACATGATATATATATAATAATGACAGAACATAAAACGAGATATATAGATACTACGTACATAGACATTCTATGCTAAAAGAATTATGACTGACAGCGCACCATACAGTTAGGGCATGTTTCGCACTGCTATAGGGTATAGCTATTAGATGTACATCTAATAGTACTGTTGTGTAATGAAGTGCGGTCATAGTGCCATTAGGGGGAAACAAAAACTATATTAAAATCCCCCAAGCAGATTCTTTCAGCCACAAAACTAGAAGCACCAAAGCTCCACATTCGAGCATCTACTGATGAGGCCCAAAATCTCATTTCAGCTTCTTGCTATATCAAAAGCTCCAGAATTTTCCGTCCGTAATGTCTCTACTACAGGTGGCTGCAGTTGAAAACAAAAGTAGAAGAGAAGGCAAAGATGGGCTAGGAATTCAACTACAAATGTTAACTATGTAGGATGAAAGACAGACGTACTACCTTATTTCTCCTGTTATCCCACCAGTCCACTGGATTGGCAAAGAAAGCTTGCCAAAGCTCCTCAATTGAGCTAGAAGAATTACCATCAAACTTTCCAACTTTCTCACCTTCAATAAAACCAGAAAGCAAACTATTAGTGACTTACCATGGAATCAAGAGAATGTCCAATAATTTTTCTTGATGAAAATTAACAAAGTGACAAAGAAATGTTAGTACTTAGCATGCTGCAACTCTACGCGATTTAGTTCCCCTTGTTAGAAGCACAGCTAAGATTGATTATGTCAGTTTGGCCCTATTCGTCGGCTTTATCTCAAAAACAAGGTGACAATATGAACAGGGAAAACATGGATTCTGAACAATGATCATCTAATTCCACTCAACATGGCTAATGAGACTACCTAAGCACCTGCATTAAAGCTTGAATCTACTGTGTAAATATCAAGTCAGATCAACAAATTTTCATCCCGCGTAAGCTAACTCATGCATTACAGAATTAACCATATTATATCAACCAATTAGAAACAGAGAAAGATAGGTTTAATTATGAACAGCAAGAGAGACGGCAACCGAAACAAGATCACAATATGGCCCAACAACAGTTCCCGGTACTATATCTGATGCGAACAATTAGATTAGATTGTCAGTGCAGAGAGAGACGAGGCATCAATAAGGCCCTTTTTTCTAACAAGTGCATCTACAGTACTAGTAAATGTAATCATACAGATCATAAAAGGGGAAACACAATATAATATAGCTTATATTAGGAGGAGTTTCGCTCCCACATACCAGAGGGCCCCGTGTTTCCCTCCGACTCATAGAGGGACACCAGAGGAAAGCTCCTCTCAACAAAATTCAGCTGCTGAACTACTACCTGCAATGTAACAGTGATACCTATTAAACCATAAAAACAGCTAAAAACACAAGGAGAGCACGAACAAGTATACCCCATAAAAGAAAGAACAGAGATGATACCTTGTAATAAACCTGCCGCTTCTCGTCGTCCTCCTCGATGACGACATCGGAGACGAGACGCCCGGAAACGAACACTTGATGGCCCTTCTCCACATGCTGGAACGCCACGTGCGCCAACTCGTCCCAAAGCGTTAGATTAACCCTGCGACGGTGATACAGTCCCCGCAATTCCCACATCACATTACACACATAGAACAGCGGAATCAAAAGAGAGAATGGGGAACCAAATGGGGTTCGCGGGAGGGGTTCGCTCATACCAAGTGGTTTCCGTGGCGGATTTGCGGACGCCGAGGCGGGTCCAGGCGACGGATTTGCCGCTGCTGAGGTGCTTGATTTGGACGGGGGTGCCTACGATCCCGATCAGACGCACAGAGTTGGCGAGCTCCTTGCTCCAGGGGATCTCCTGCGGCCGCGGAGGGGCAACTTGGTCCTCGCCATAGCCGCCGTGGTTGGCGGAGCATCGGATGGGGAAGGGAGGACGAGAGCGGCGGAGACAGGGGCGGAGGTAGAGGAAGGAGGAGGGGGAAGCGTTAGTGTTAGGTTTAGGGTTTTGGGAGGGGATTGGAGAGGGGAGGGAGGAGAGGAGAGGTTTGAAATGCGAGAGAGGGGTGAGAAGCGCCATGTTCGCGATAGGAGCAGTGGGGAGAGGGAGAGGGAGAGGCAGAGGAGGAATAAATAATAAATAGTAACTCCGACTAACTTGGTCGGACTCGAGCTAGGGTTTTGTTCACTTGTTGCGAGAGTTTGGGTTCGGGTTGGATTCTGCACGGCCCGAATTAAATTCGGATTCGGTAATTAGCAGTTCCGTTCTGGTTCGGTATCATGCACCTAAATTTAATTCTTTTTAAGTAAATATAGAATTACTTTTTCCAGCTACTGTGTTGTACAATACAGTTCAATTTAGATATAGATCAATACCCATTAGTCATACAAATCAAATAAAATTTTAAATTTTGTCTATAATTATACTGGCAATGCAGGTAAAAAAAATGCAAATACTCCAACAGTCCCCTTAATCTAAAAACGATTAGGTGTATAGACTGCGAGCAAGACACCATCCGCCCGCCATTCAATTGCAGAACCTAGGAGGGTTTTTTATTATTATTATTAAAAAAAAAAAAAACAAAAAAAAAAAAACAATAGAGCGCACCTAATACAGCCAAAGTTTTCCATTCTCATGCAAAAGAGAATTTGTTTCTCTGTAACACCCTAACCTGTGCTAATTTAAATCAATGTAGAAGCATCAACAACTGATAATATACACTTATGACAATAAACAACAAAGTGATCCAAGCAATTAAGCACCCCCAAATAACCTCAACAGGAAGCAGCACTATGACCCGAAATGTTGCGACAAATTGCTCGCCATATTATACCAATTATGGGGGGCTAAGCATGGGGATCAAACCCCCATCAAGTATATTTGCCCGGAGAGAAGATGAATAGTAAATTAATAATCAATATCATCAATGTTCTAATCCTCAGTAGTCTCTCCGATTTCCAGGAAAATCAGACGTTCATCCAAGAAGATGATTCTTGGTTCAGCTGGTGTCATGAATCTGCTGAACTTTGTTCATTAACATCATCTACTTCGTTTACTGTGCGATTGGTGATTGTTACAGGACCCTCGCTAGGTTCTTTAGTTTCAATCAGCTTACTCTCACCTGAATCTACAGATTGTCTCGTGGCCGCACTTGGAATTACAATAACAGAATGCCCCTGAGGCTGAATCTTAGATTCATGTTCATAAGCACTATCCTCTTCTTCAGAATAGGCTATGCCAAATTTCTGCCCATGGGTCAATCCTAGACACTGCCCCTGTAAAAAGAACAGGGGAAAGCATGGTGAATTTGAATGAAAAGATTATGAAAAGATAAGCAGGGGATTCATTGGATAGTAAATTAGTACTTACCAAGACATCTTAAAGTTGATGCCCTGAAGGACTCTCTATCTACCTACAATCCATGTTTTGTATTCAAGGGACTAAAGTATTTTCCACCAGAGATGATTAAAATTTGGGATGATTCAATTAAACTACTAACTAAAGAGTTCTACATGGAGAGATAAATTTTGTAAATGGATACAGGTTTATATGAGGTAACTAACTATTGAGCTAATATTTTCTCCATTTCTCAAGGAATAATGCTAGGAATGTGAGTTAGCAACAATTTTGGAAACGTTTCATGTTGTACTAAGTTGAATAGGTTCAAAAAAAACTGGTACTATCGCTATGGTTGCTCCTGTTAAGTTTCCATATCATTTTTTTGAGTTCAAAGCTAAATAGCAAGGTTTTAAGTATCCATCGGCACGGGCCGTATCTACCGTGCCATACCGTGCCAACAAGATACCGGCACGATACAGCTCCCGTGCCGATGACACAGTTCAAAACGCTTTTTTCTTAAAATTTCTAAGTAATTTTCTTAATAAAGTTCAAAATATTTGATAAAGATACATAATAAGCAATTAAAAAATTTTGTTGCTAAAGAAATTAAATATTTCATGCCATTATGTGTCGGCATGCATGTATTTTTTGTGACCGGCACTCATTGGCACGGCTCGGCACGCACCGTGCCGGCAAGTTTTCGGCACGACCCCGTGCCACGACACTTAAATCCTTGCTAAATAGTGAAGTCGTATATTATTAGACAGCCAAAAATAAATGGGAGGACCACTCGACATAATAAAATATAACAAGAAGATTTGTAGAATCTCCATTCTATTTTCCATTAGTCTGCTGATATGTATGAAAATTCACTAATTTAGAGAGCCCAATATAACTTCAGACACAACAGTTTTCTCCTAGAATAAAATAAGACATCCATCCTCAGCTCTTTATGGTTAATAATAGGGAGCATACCTTGATGAACCCTGAGGT
This sequence comes from Tillandsia fasciculata, assembly GCA_029168755.2. Classification (NCBI taxonomy): domain Eukaryota; kingdom Viridiplantae; phylum Streptophyta; class Magnoliopsida; order Poales; family Bromeliaceae; genus Tillandsia; species Tillandsia fasciculata. The sequence goes on along the minus strand of CM054932.1, from coordinate 30,075,512 downwards.
TGCAAAGGAATCCTTCAAGTTAACATGACGGCTTGAGAGCACCCACTTACTATCATAGCGGGTATCATTTGCTTCTTGATGGCCCAATAATGTGCCTTTTGTACCATATATTTGCCCACCACCTTCGCAAAATGCTCCAAAATAAGAGCAGTGCTCATTCACTAAAGCTATCTCCGGTGTAGCAGGTAACAAGTGACCTTCTGTGCTAAAGATGTACCTACAATTTAAAAGATGGAATGCAACGATCGGAGGGCCTTTTTTTTTATGTTGCTACAAGAAGCTTACTTATCTCAGTAAGTTTTAACTTACGTGTATGGTCCATTCTCAACAATGTTATCTGGGCCAACAGCCAAATCAAAAAGAAGCCAAAGATATTTGACCTGGAGGAAGACACTGATGTTAGCACATGATGTGTCTTGGGTAAAGGAAAAACTTAATCCTAACAGCATCTAAAGAGTAAAAATACTCGTGTAGTTATCTTTTCTCCCTATATCTTTCAGAGGAAAAAAAAAAGATAATGAGTAATTTATTTGCAATGAATTGTTTCTAAAATCCATGAATCATCTGAACTGTACATACAAAATTCATAATTTCTTATAGTTCTTTTCCACTGTTCAGGCACTAACATATAATAATTTGCCAAACTATTCACGAAACTTTATATAACTACTGTGACCATGGAATAGACTTGTATCATACCAATTACTATTCTAGGATTCAGATATTAACAGTTCCTAACATAGAAAAATCTGGCTTAATGCGAAAGTTGATTATTATCAGATCCTTACTGTTTCTGCAAGGAAGAAACTCTCCATGTGGTCATCCTGCTTGTGAGACTCCACATCTTCTATGTGACAATATCCGCACGGACATCTGGCACCATACTGAAGACTAGCTACCATATCTCTGCCAGCATCGAGATACCTGTGCATGAATATCTGTACATCAAAGTTTGAATAGATTTTAAAGTATGCTGACTAACTATGACTGCGAAGTTGAAAATACTCATCAACAATTGACCAGTTCAAAATATTTTTAACTCGCTAACTAGTTCAACTGCTTAATCGTAATTGCTCATAATATGATTTACGCGGGCCCCTCCACAGTTGAATCTACAGTTACATACATTTCAAGGTTCAAGAACTTTCTTTCAGTTTCTGTTTCTATAGAATAGGTGTTTTCCTATATTGCTAGTCTCAAAAATGCAAAATAATTTTGTTTGAATTTCAAAATTTTCAGCTCAAACAATTTTACATGGCAGAAAGTTTGAATTGAGAAATACATAAGAAAATGAAACTATATGTAAGTCCGGAAAATAAAGTAGATACTAACTTGAGGTGTTACATGTACTAGGGCTCAAACTTACAGGTCTTCATTGTTATTTATTAATTAATTAGATACTATCTCAGAATATAAAGTGTCAATTGATCAACCCAAAAAAAAAAACAAATATAAAAACCTTCTTAATCTATACTAATCAGGGAAGCTAACACATATATAATGGATTGGAAGTAGATAAAATTCAATTCTCAAATAAGATGTAGACCTTGGATCTCTGGTAGCTTTGAATAGCCAATATGTACTTTCAATCAACTCAGGCCGCAGCGGATAACTTCGCTGCCCATTCTGGGAAGAGGAAAAAAGAAACACAAACAAAAGAGTAACTAGATCAAAAAACATTCAGCAATGAAGACAAAATTAAGATTAGCAGGCAAAGAAAATCTCAATTTCCTCACTTGAATGTTTGATGTAGCCAAATTAAACCCCTCTGGAGTGAATCCATATCTTTTCCAGACACTAAAGAAGGCAGCATGGGTCCGAATAGCAGGATCAATATCTCCAGCTAAAACCTTCCAATTAACAACATAAGTAATCTCCTAAAAAAACTGATAAAGAAATTTTTTTTACAGTTAATGAAATTCTAAACCTGAAGCCCTGGCCAGAATGCTTGTAGACTGTTAAATAATGGCCAGACAGTGGCAGCAGAGTTCATATTCACCTCAACATACCTACACATTACATAGGAGTTACAAATTATTCAAAATTTCATAGAGATAATGATCCATGAAATTTTGTTGTTCAGCCACAAATGCTACTGCTCAAAATTTGACGCATCATAAATTAAAATAAATAATAAAGAATTATCAAACCAAAATATACGGACGGCAAAATTTTACCAAGGATCATGATGAAGATATTTCATGGCTGCCTTGTAAGCTTCCTGGAAGATATATAAATACTCCTCATCTCCAAAGAGTAAATAGGCCTGTTGGAATATGAAAAGCTGTTAAAAACTAACTAAATGAAGCTTGCAGACAACAAGGAATTATTGTAAAGTAAATGTAATAAATGCTTAAGATTATGCATGGTACCTGGACAAATAAAATTTAGCATGCATACAATCTAATATAGTTTATAGAGTTTTGTGCATATGAATGACCTCCATCAACAATGAAAATCAATAGCAATACGTGACTCATGACTTATTTTGAAAACAACTTCATATCGCGCAGAAAATTTTAATGGAAAAGACAGAGGCATTAAGACTGATTAATGTAGAATAGTCATGAATGAATTTACACATTTTTCCCATTTACCATGATTTCATATTAGGCAAATCAAACCCATCTTTGCCTCAACAGAAGAGAAAGCAAAGATTAAGAAATCAAATTATCCGAGTGCAGAAATGTCAATAGACTGAAAAGCGGTAACTTGCCTTCAAAAGATACTCATAGAAGGAATCGATGCTTGTTCCAATTCCAGCATCCTGCAAACAAAACAGAATTTTAATCATAGGAGGGATCAAAATAGTCAACTTCATTCTCTTCATATGAGTCTTTTTAACTGTTTTTATATGCAATCACAAAGAGGGGGGTAAAAATGAAGATACCTTCTGCGTCCATTCACCAGTAAAAACATTAATATGAGCCCCAACAAGGTTAAGTTTTGATCTCCGGGCCCATATTCCACGCACTGCATTCTTTGTTACTTGCTCAAAAACTGCATTATAATGAAAGAATCCATGAACTATGACAAAGCACAATAATATTCGCAGGAAGAATAAAGCTATCCAGTAAATATACATGCCGTAAGAAGTAAGGAATGCAGAATTACAATGGAAACAAGAAAAATCAAGGCCACATGAGATGCAGTGTAATAAGAGTTGATATCTTTGAGACACAGGTCAAATTGACAATTATATGTATTCCGATGAATGAAGCTGGCCAAAATCTGCAATTTTAAAACAGTAGGAAAGAGAAGAGCAGTAGATGTTAGCAATACTTACTGGGATTACCAGTCAACCGACTAAGCACCCCAAATTCTAACGTCAAAGTACCACCACCAGCTGTTGATGTTATCTAGAACCATATTTCATTTATTAATACTGTTTCATAAAAAGAAAATATATGCACAGAGAAACACAAATGGCATAAGTTTTAGCCTTAATTTCAAATTCTCAAAAGAATAGATGAGAAACAGAAAATAATGAGAGCTTGCCTTGCTTTCATTTTCATCCACCCCATGCAGAAGATTAACAGACCCAAACGGAATACCTGCAGAATTCTCACGATGTTAATTTAAGTGAAGAAAATAGTTGAAACCATCACTGACAACATAACATAGTTAGAATAAATGCATACAGAAATCTATGCTCAGATATGAGAAGCTTGGCTGTATAAAGAAGCACTACCAGTGACAAGTTAATGAATTCAACCATAAAGAATTGAGATGAATATACTAGATATCAAACTGTGACAGGAAACACAAGTGTAATTTAGCAGGGCATTGAGTATATTACCACTATGTGCTATATATCTCCATTGAATTGATATATAGATGAGTGACGGCTCGTTATTACTTACAAAACGTATCAATTGCAAACTCTGCGGTCTCTATCACTGTAAGAAAGAGAAGAGGTTTGCTACCGATTTTAGAGCAACATCCATGTAATATGCCAGCACTACTAAATCCTATGTTGAAGGAAAATATAGCCATGTATTGCAAAAGATCTAAGTAGTACCAGCAAAGAAGCAGAAGCAGTCTTAATATTTCCACACTCGCACAAAAAACAAAAGATAAATGAGCACAACTGTAACTAACATTATTCACAACATGATGCATAATTAAGAAGTCAAAACTTGAAACAATCTTAGTTAAATCACCAGCATAACTAAAGCATAATATCAAATTTCTAAGAAAATTGACTATCTCGAGAAAAATCACCATTTGATGAAATGAAAACTTATTATATTGCCAAACAAATCTTTAACTCTTTGCAGCTGAATAAAATGTTTGAGTCCGAGAATTTTACAAAGATATTTAATGAAGAAGTAATCAACCTGTAGGAGTGTCAAATGCAGGTAACATCCTTTGAGCCAAATCAATGGATAAATGAAGCAACTGATCATCGTAAGTTGGGATCTTCATTCCCTACAAATCATACAAGGATAGTTTCTAAAACTAAGAAATTCAACCTATGGTCCAAGACAAATAACAGGTTAACAATGCAAATATATTTTAGAATCATTGCATAAGTAATATTTTCTTGATGCTGCTTCACAATGAGGATGCTTAGCAGAACAAATTAATTAAAAATCAGACAATCAACAAATTCCAAGTTAAAAGACAGCTATGTATTAAGATCAAAATATACAACATAAGGCAGACAAAAAGCTAGCGAAATACATAATAGTATATTTTGTTGCAGAAAACTAAAATCAGCAATGGTGATAACAGAGAAAACTACATGACTGTTACAGTTTCGACCTTATGGCTATAATAAATAAAAAACACAACTTTTATCAAAGTAAAAGAAAAGGATAAATAGTCAGCCTAGCTTGAGCCAAATTTTCTCCTACATAATGTAGATGATGTCAAAGACTATCATGCAAATTGTCTTTGGGAAGGGATACAAAACAGATTAAATAAACTGCAAACATGGCAGAACAAAGCAGTTTACATGATTTTAGCAGGTTGAAGTTTCAATTACATTATATACTAGTGCATCATAAAAGAACTGCAGGTTTCGTAGAGTCAGATACCACGACATTCAGAAACAAAATAATCTACAGTTATACACCATAAACAGCATAACATGTAATATTACAGAACAAAGCAATAAACTCAAAAAGCCCAACAGTAATTATCCTCCGTTGAAATGACTAAAAACTAGTCAAACTATATATATAAATATTAACACATACAGTGGCATAATCACTGGCGATTAGATGAGCAGATAGCAATCCCCCAAGAACACGAATTGTGGTTTCGAAAACTGAGACAGTTTTGTCCTGCATGTGGCCACTATAAAGATCAATTGACAAAAGAACAAAGTAATCACAGAGAGATATCAACACAAACAGATGCCAAAAGAACTCTTAGTGAAGGGGCAACAACAGGAAACCAAAGCCGGGGACTGGAAAGATAATGAACAACGAGAATAACAACCTAAAGAGCATGCTTAAATAGTCAACAATGCATATTGCACTCCCAGCAGCCTCATGCAGTAGCTCATCAATGTATACAACTATACACTCATAAATCAGAACAAGCACTGATTTTTTATGCCATATACTCTGCCTAAACCAAATAATCTGTCACAAGTTGATTATGCTAACCTAGTAAAAATTATATACAAGCACAATCATGGATTGGTGTCACATTATCATCAGGTATTTACTCTTTAATATCAATGCGGGAAATTTTGCTGCAGAAATCATCAGTTAATATAAGCATTCTTCTGTCACATTTCTCCTTATTGTCAATGGATCTTTATTTTTGTTATTATCCTAACATGTTAATCGAGTTATTAAACCAACTTCAAGAATACTGTCAAACTTACAATATCGAACCTGACATTTCTGCCAAACCATTCAACAGCCGCACCAAATCGTTCACGATCCCCCAGTAGAGCCAATGTATCCAAGGAGTCTATCTACATAATCATATAAGTGGAGAGGAAAAATCAATAAAACTGACGCAACCATAATATGATTGCAACATAACGCAGGATAATAAGAGGCGTTGATAGTTTCATACAAGTGTGAGGGCATAGCCACCAAGCGTGTTTTCTCCTTTGCAGGTTAAAGGCCTTAATTCATCAAGAGGAAAAGCATGTTGCATGTAGCCATCAAAGGCATGATAAAACATATCACGAACCTGCATAAAAGAAGCAATTGTATTTTGACAAACCGTAGAAATAAGGTCAGAAATTTAAAAGTTGCCCATTGACAGTATATGCTTAATCAGGCAATTTAAAACTAAGAGGTTCCTGTGACACAAGCATGCATGACTCCGCCAATTTCTACCATTTTGATTTCTTTTCATATACTCTTCTTTGCTATATAGCACAATACTGATGTTATCTTTCAAGAATCTGAAAAACAAAATTCCGTTGACAAGCACCAATTCTTAATGTTCTACTTCGGCGTTATTTCCAAAACCATATCACACATTACACCAATAATCATCACAATCGTTCCCAAAACCAAAATAGTAATGGCTAATTTAACCTAACCACGCCTAACAAGAACGCTAACGCATCAACCGCCCAAAGAACCAATTTTCCACATAGTACCCCACCAGTCGCTTCACAAGTTTAAAAATCCATTCATGTTCCATCCTGCACTCTCCAAATGAGTAAAGAGCAAATCTCTCTTCTTTTGCCTTTTTCTTTTTAAAAATAAAAAAATAAAAAAGTTCCCGTCACCAATCAACAGTTCATCCAAATCCACTCTCTCTGACACAACAAGAACACGTAAAGATCGAGAATAGGAAGAGGGGGGCTCAATCGAAAGCCCGTTCGATCGATTTCTGTCACCAATCAACAGTTCGTCCAATTCCACCATCTCCGACGCAATAAGAACACGTAAGAGATCAAAAGAGGAAGAGGACGACTCGATCGAAAAGCCAAGCCAAGCCCATTCAATCGATCATTACCGCCGCGAATCGAACATTTCATCCAATTCCACCATCTCCGACGCAACAAGAACGCGCAGAAGATCAAGAAGAGGACGACGGATACTCGATCAAAAGCACATTCGATCGACCTCTATCAGAAATCAAGAGTTGACCAAATTCCACCATCTCCGACGCAACAAGAACGCGCAAAAGATCGAGAGCCCACACTCGATCGATCCCCGAGGGGGGAAGCGAGCGAGAGAGAGAGAGAGAGGAGAGGGGAAGCGCGTACCTCGTCTCGTAGTTGCTTCGCCTCGGATGGGGCGACCCCCTCCGCGCGAGCTCCGTGGGCGAAAATGGTGGCGAGGGCGACGAGACACAGCGGAGAGATCGCGCGGAACCTCTTCATCCCCTCCCCCGTTCGATCCGCGGCTTTGGTTAATCCAATAGTGGACTCGGATCTTACTCCTTCACTTATTAAGCCACCAAAATAAAATTAAAAAAAAAAAAAATCCATAGAACTCGCCATAATTAGAAACCTTTATTAGGTTTGGCTACCTTATTTTTAAAAATTTTAATTTGAATTGGTGGGTATATTTTGATTTTAACATTTATACTAATTACTATAGTTGTGATGTCAATTTGCATAAAAAATTCAATGGGTTTTGCTATTTTATAAAAATATGTTGAAAATTTATTTAGTATATCTAAACTTTTTAATAGTAAACTCACAAGAATTATTAATTTTTTTTTTCTCTCTCATTTTTTTTTTGGTTTGTTTCCCTCCTTGTTGCGGTCCATCCTACTCCACCACCTTTTCGTTGACGACACATTTTGTTCTTCACATTTTTGCACACTTATTCTGAAGACAGTAATGTGAATTCGAATATGGCACACAAATCGCAGAGGCAAGACTATGGCGGAGGGCGTGGCCTTGGATGGCGACGACGACAATGACGACAACAAAAATGCCGTAGAATTTAAGAACAACACAAAGAAAAAGCCCGAGAAAAAAAAAAAAAAACAGAAAGTAAAAAAAAAGAAAAAAAAAAATTTGATCGCCATAGAAAAGAAAAATAAAAAATTGTATAATTTAAAATAAAATTATATTATTTAAGATTAAATTATACTGTTTGAAATAAAATTATATTGTTTAGTATGTTTGTTTTAACAAAAAGAACTCATCTTTTTGCCCTTTTTTTTTGGATGATTACTGAACCTTAAAAGCTTCAACCTTTTTCTTATTTGAGCACTGGCTTCTCACTTATTTATTATAGACATGTCATTTGATCAATGAATTGAAACATGTCCTATAACATATATTAAATGAATTGAAAAATTAGATTGACCATACAAATGCATTTAAAAGTTAGTTAGCTGTATGAAATAATGATTATTCTTTAAAAATTTAAACTAATAAAAAATAATAATATTTTTATATTTAACTGCTTTTCTCATGTCTAAATTAGATTTTTTTTTTTATAAGCTCATTACGTGAATTTAAGTTAAATAAGAGAAAATAAATTACTCTACGCGTATGACGTAATTCAAACATAAAATTTTTTATTTTGATACTATATAAAATAATTATTATTCTTCAAAAATTTCAGTTGGTAAAGAATGATATTTTTATATTATTATATTTGACAAGTCGTCTCAAAACGGGCAATATATAATTTGTGATCAATAGTATAGCACCCACGTTGCGGGTGTTGGAATAAAATTCAAAATTCCAAAATTTTCAATAAATTATTTTATTATTAATTTATTTTTTTAAAATTTACTTATTAAGTTTATTTTTATGTATTATCATTTAATTCTTATTAATTTTCTAATTAAATTTTTGAAGATTTTTTTGCACTTAATGTGGACTTTTAATTGCTATCTTTATGGTGATGTAAATGTTGGACAACATTCACCTTATACCTATATATATAGTATTGTATAAATATTTACATATATATACACACGCTCATACACATATACAAGCAAGAGAAATAAAAAGAAAAATTTTAGAGATATTTGATTTATATTTCGATTTCATTTTCTTATATTCTTTTACTATCCGGTGTTGAAAAAAAACTTCGTCAAACCTCTTCTGCGGTCGTGTTCGTAAGAAGGAGAGTTCCGGTCGTATCTTAGGATGGTATATCCGATTAATCCGCACGAAGGACGAAAATACGTCTTTAGGCAATGTCTCGTACGTTTCCGGATCAATCTTATTTATTCTATAATTTCTGAATTTTTTTGTAGCGCTTAACGATAAGTTCTGTTATTTAAATTTAAACATAAAACAGTTAGATAATTTAATCATAATTAAATTTAGTGTGTTAATTTTTCTAACAGCGGGGCTAGTAGCTAATATTTGAAATATTTAAAATATTTATTAAAATTTAAGATTCAAAAATTATTATTATTATTATTATTATTATTATTATTATTATTATTATTTTGCATATGGTCAAATGAATTAATAAAGTGAGGAGCTTGTTATATTTCTCTCAAAAAAAAAAAAAAAAAATGTTATTTATAATGCTAAAACACAAAAGTAGTATTAAAAGAATATTTTTAAAAAAAAATACTCTTCCTTGTGGATGAATGTAGCCTATTGGATACGTACTTTGAGGTTGCTTAATTGTTCAAAAGTTCCTGTAGAAAGGTGACCGTTCCACTTAATTGGTAACATTTTGCGTTCAGTGTTTTTAGACATTTTATATGCATATACTTTGATGACATGGACATTGAATATATATATATATATATATATATATATATATATATAGTAGAGCTTATATGCTTTTAAAAGTACAATCATATTCATGCTTGTGAATTTTTTAACATTAAATTTATATTGAAATTTGTGCTTTTTACTTTATCTTTCTCTCTTTTTAGTTGACTTTACAAAAATACAAATTCTAATACAAATCCAATAGTAAAAAATTTATAAGTATGAATGGACTTATACTTTTAAAAACATATAAGCTCTTCTCTCTCTCTCTCTCTCTCTCTCTCTCTATATATATATATAGTCCGACTGGAATACTATCAATAGTGCCAACCAATTGGTGCTACCAAGTTTCTAACATTTAAATAAAAAAATGTGCGTTTGAGATTATAGTGGTTTTCTATAATTTTTACTATTTAACCAACTACCCACTAAATCTTAGGGGACCACTATCATCCTAACCGCACATCTCTAATTAATCCAAAGGTTAAAAAATTGGTAGCATTAATTATTTTGTGTTATTGATAGTATTCCAACCTAATTATATATATATATATATATATTATGGTTTATATATTTAAAAAAAATAAGTACAAGTTGAAATATGTTTGTGAATTTTTACTATTGAATTTTACATTGAGATTTGTGCAATTTTTTTTTTCTCTCTTTAGTTGACTTTACAATAATACAAATCTCAATACAAATTCAATAATAAAAAATTTACAAATATAATTAGATTTATATTTTTAAAAATATATAAGCTCTACTCTCTCTCTCTCTCTATATATATATATTATGTTCTCTCTCTCTCTCTCTCTATATATATATATTATGTTGAAAAAAAAGAGAAAAATCTGAAGTGGACATGAACGAAGGTACATGAGCTTACGTGGATTTTGGATTTTGGATCGTCCTCAAAAAAATATCAACCTCGAATAATATTCTACTCGATCGATGAGTAAGGCAATTTGGTGGTCACGAAAAAGATGTGATGTGTAGCCCAATTCATCCTTTTTAAATACTAATCTATTCTATTCTATATTATTATTTATTATTCATTACTTTAATATATGAGATCTAAATTACGTAAAATGCTTATATATATAAAAAAATACAGAATTAAAATTTTTGTAATAGAAGTTTAAAAATACGGTGTATAGTATTTTATACATTTGGTGTATAAAAAAAAAAAAACCTCTCCCATCATCCTAATTTACTATTCTCAACTATAAAAAATTATTATCTACGTATGTTATTTTAGTACACTATATGCACAAAAACTATTTTTTTAATATCAATATTGTAAAATTAAAATATAATTTAATATATGTGATTTATACCATATACTATTTTTTAATATTTATATTGTAAAATTAAAATATAATCTAATATATGTGATCTACATCATATAAAAACTCTATGTAAAAAAAATTACTAAGCTTAAATTTTTTTTTTTTTTTTTTTTTTTTTTTTTTTATTTTTTTTTTGTGTGTGTGTGTGCAAGATTTATTTATACATATGGTGCATGAAATAATTTCTTTCTACTATTTTATTTCTCTTTAATTTATATGTTATTTTATATAAATTATTTTAATAGATTTCTTTCAAATAATCTTTTTCACAAAATTTTTTATGAAATAATATAATTACTAAATAATTTAATTAATTACTAATAACCTAATATATAAATTTACTTTGCGCAAATACTAATTTTAGTAATTTTTATATAAATTTATTTAATTAATAATTAGACGGCTAAAATTATATAAAAGATATAAAAAAAATAAATTAAAATATATTTTAAAAATAATTTTATATCTACAACATGGCGCGCTAGTTCTGGCAACAAAGTGAGCATGTTATTTGGCAATAAAAAAAATTTGAAGTGAATAGAATATAATTCTGAGACATCAAATCACATAAGAATATATTATAAGAATTTTTTAAAAATAACTCTACTCAAATGATTTTTTAGGCTAGAACCATAGGTAGCGTTTGGAAGCGGAATATACCGGAATGAGATATACCAGGTATAGGAATATAGTAAGGGATATACCTGGGATAAACCTAAATTGTGTTTGGTTGGGAATGAGGGATAAACCTGATTTAAACCTGGTATAAGAAAATAGGTGTTTGGATTGGGGATTGAGAAAAAGGTGTATAAAGTTGACTTTTTGGTTTAATGACGATGTGACCTTTTGTTTTATGTATATTATAAATTTGATAATTAAAGAATGTATTAGAATATTTTAAGTAGGAGTAAAAATTTTAATTTTTAAATTTATATAAATTTTATAAAAATTATAAAAAAATTATATAAATTTTACAATTTTAAAATTAATATTATTTTTTAAAATTATAAATTTATAAATATATATAATATAATTAAATATAAATATATTTATAATTTTAATAAAATATAAATATATATAAATTTATAAAATATAAAAAATTAATTTTAAATAATTTATAAATTTATAATTTAAATATTTTTTAAAATTTAAATATTCTAATTAAAAAAATTAAGTAAAATTTAAATATTCTAATTAAAATTTAAATATTTTATGTAGGAGTAAAAATTTTAATTTATAAATGTATATAAATTTAAAAAAATTATAAAAATATTGTATAAATTTTAAAATTAATAATTTTTAAAAATAAAATAAAATTTTTAGATTTATTAAATATAAAATTAAAAAAATTTAAAATTTATAAAATTTAAAATTTAAATATTTAAAATTTAAATATAAAATTTAAATATTTTTTATAATTAAAAAATTTTTATTTAAAAAAAAAAAAAAAAAATCCTGAAGCTAAAAGAAAAAAAAAACGAAAAAAAAAAAAAAAAAAAAAAAAAAAAAAAGGAAAAGTCCCTTCCCAAGGCACTGCCTTGGGAAGGGACCGAGAGAGAGAGAGAGAGAGAGAGAGAGAGAGAGAGAGAGAGAGAGAGAGAGAGAGAGAGGGAGAGGGAGGAGAGAGAGAGTGGGATATACCTGGTGAGGGAGGGTTGGGGTGGGATATCCCGGGTGGGTTTGGGGGATATCCCCAAACGGGAATATCCCCAAACCGTTTGGGTATAAAGGGGGATATCCCCCCTTTATACCGTTCCCAAACGGTGCCATAGTGAATCTCTAAACAAATTTAAAAAAAATGTATTCACACTTCCATGCAGAGAATATAAAATAAAAATATTATTTTCTAATAACTAAAGTTATAAAAAAAAAATTATTTAATATTATTTAATATTTTTTTTAATCGAGTAGTGAATTACACCCTAATACCCACGTACATTATTTAATATTATTTTATAATTTTATAATTTGTTTAGAGAACCATAGTGAATCTCTAAACAAATTTTAAAAAAATTTATTCACAATTCCATGCAGAGAATATAAAATAAAAATATTATTTTCTAATAACTAAAGTTATAAAAAAAAAATTATTTAATATTATTTTATACTTTTTTTAATCGAGTAGTGAATTACACCCTAATACCCACGTACATTTATTAATCTCCATGAGGAATTTACGTACCTTATCCTCTTACTCTTGTTATACAAATATTTCTTTTTTTCATTATTTATTTATTTGTTCAATACATGAACAAGCTCATATATTTAATATTTTATTTACACATAAAGCGTGATTTAAACTACTAGTTGGTGGTATACAGCAATGCGATTTGGACTTTAAAATCAACAAATTAATAAATTGCTCAAGTAATTAAGTGTTTCATAATCAGGTAATTATTTGATTTTAACATAAGTTAAATTTTAACAAAAAAATATATGAATAGTGAAGTGTTACAGTTAATTTAGAATCACATTACACGTTAGGTATATATAATTTTTTCTCCAATTAATGTAAAACCTAGATCTTTATATATATGTTGTTAATTCTCACAAGTTTATTAATCAGCTTACCATGTTTGCTACAAATATACATTTTAGAGGTAATTTTAAACAGTTCTATATAAGCATATTCAATAATAAATATATTTTTATAAAATTTAATTTTTTTAATTTATTCTTTTAAAAATATTAATAATTTAAAATTGATCCCTACCGTCAGTATTCATTAAAAAAATATAATTAATAATATTTTAAATATTTAATTTTAATTAGTGAGTAAAATTAATTTATTTTTTTATCTTCTAATATTATAATTCCATTAAGATTGGCTCTCTCCCTCTTTTCACCTTTTTTTTATTTACGACGCGTGTTGCTAGTGCCTCTCCTACGAAAAGAATAAGGTGAATTTAAAAATCGGTTGTAGTAATTAATTATAAATTTCAGATTAGTTTGATATATTTTAAATTGATATGTTGCTAATTTATTTTATTTTTTTTGCATTTTATTGAAATTTTTTAATTTTTTCTATGATATTATTTTATTTTGCTCAACAGAAAATGTATATGAGGTTGCAGTAGTCCTCAAAATAATGATAATTGGAGAATAATTATGGGTTTGATTTTTTTATTTTTTTTATAGAGAAAGAATATGATCTTTGGGGCTTTTTGGGAGGAACATTTTTGCACAATTTGAAGGTTTTTGGAGGAACATATTTATAAGAACAAAATTAATATTTTATTTATATTCTGTTAATTATAAAATAAATAGTAAGTTAACAGTAATAAATCAGAAAAATATATATATAAATAACTTAGAACTTTTAAAGAAATACGTATGAAAATTTGAATTGTGTAGAATATATCTGCTATTCAATATACTTATAGAGAGCTATATGAAATTAAGAAAAATATTTTTGATACACCCTAAATAGGGTTTATATTTTACATCCGATTTATTATAGGGTACGTAATATAAATTTTACTAATCATTTTGAAATGATTAATAGAAAAAATTCTATTCGATTTTAGATAGATGGGATGCGTATCATATACACCATCTAGAATGCATGAATAGTATTGCTCTGAAATTAATAATTTTGTATCTCCACTACCAAAAACTAATAATTTTTTTACAAATAGTAGAAGCATGAGAAAATTCCATACATTGAAGATAATGACTAGTCTGGACCATATTTTTCATATCTAAATAAAAATAAATAGTCACAATATTTTTCATATGATTTAATTAAATATTCAAGGAAGGAGCCAATCTCAAGATATCTAAAACATTGTTTTCTTATAATTAAATAAAAGCACCAAAAGTCAAAAAGTCAAAAAAATTAATACAGTGAAATCTATCTTGACTATTGTTTGCAGCGAGAGAGACCTTAAAACAAAGAAGATGTTTTTTTTTTTTGTACACTCCAAAAAAAAATATATATATTTTATATTTTATTTATTTAAAAATAAAATAAATTTTGCTGGTCATATCATACATCCATTTTGAATTGTATGAATAGTATTATTTTTTTTACTAAAATTTTTTGTTCTTGTAAAATATATAATAGATTATTATATAGATTTTAATTTATTTATATGTATAGATTGTAAACTTTTAAATTTTAAGTATATTTTAAATTTATTCAAATATTTTGAACATATTTAATTTTTTTAGACAATACATTAACAAAATAAAATATAAACTAATGTACATTAAAATTAAATTAATTGTAACTAAAATTTAAATAAATTAATTTAGTATATTTTTTTTAAAAAAAAATTGTGGAGGTCAGAGACAGGAACAAAAAAAAATTTCGTCGTTTGCGAGGAGTCTATTTCCACGTTCCCATAATTTTGTTTTCGGTTCAAATTATTTATATCATTTTTTTTAGAAAATAATAATAATTTTGTTTTCACTAAAAAAGAACATAGATGGAAATAAACCAAAAGACCTTACGAAATTCCATTTTTATCCTCGTCGGTACGAAAGTGAGGAGTCACGCGGATCACGCAACCACAGACGAAGAGGCTCATACAAAAATAATAATAATAAATATAAAAAAAAAAAAATCTGTGGGTATTTTTTTGTAAATTCGCATTTTACTCGTTGTACTATATTGTGACTCATCCTCCCCAACCCCCTTTCCTTCCTCAAACGAGATAACGTGTCACTCTTTCTCATCACCCCTTCTATTTTTTTTTTTTTTTTTTTCTTTTCTTATTTTTTTTCGATTTTAATTTTTAATTGCCGTTTTAAAATTTAATAACGTAATTATAGGCGTGGGATTAGGATTACGTCCGTGATAAGTTTTTCTTACTCTTTTCTTATTAGCGAGTGAAAAAAGAGAGAGAGAGAGAGAGAAAGGGCGAAATGGAGAGGGTTTTCTCCGTTGACGAGATGTCTGATCCCTTCTGGGCGCCCTCGCCGGCGACCGGCGCCGGCGCCGGAGGAGGCGGCGGCGGCGGCGGCGGCGGAGGAGAAGGAGGAGGAGGAGGAGGGCGTGGGAGCGCGATGAATCGGAGCCCCTCCGAATGGTACTTCCAGAGGTTCCTTCAGGAGGTGGAGGAGGTGGCGGCCCCCGCCGCCTCCGCCACCGCTTCTTCCAACTCGAATCCGATCCCCAACCCTAACCCTAACCCTAACCCTAACCCTAATCGCGCACCGATTCCCAACCCTAGGCCCGTTCCCGCCCCCGCCGCCGCGGCTTCTGGTGTTTCGAGCTCCGGTGGTTCGCGGAAGGAGGGGGGGAGAGGGGGGGACGGCGACGTGGTGGAGATCAAGGTGCCTGCTGACGCGGCGGCGCCGGCGCCGGAGGATGTCGACCCCGGCCAGTATCACGCGCTGCTGAGGCAGAAGCTCAATATGCAGTGCGCCGCCGTGGCGATGTCGAGGGTATCCGTTTCGAGTTCTTTGATTCGATCTTAGCATAATCTTTCTCTATGTTGCTTAGTTATACTTCTCGGAGCATTTCTTTTTGACTAGTGTAATTTTCTTTTATGTGATGTGCCTAATATGCTAGAATTTTGCACCAAATATGCTACTTATTAATCCTATATTTGATGGCTTTGTAGTTTTAATTTGGTAGGTAAATTCTTTTTTTGCTGTTAGAATTATGCATAGGATGTGTTCCATGTAGCTTTCTCCTATTTACTGTCTGCCGGTTGTTGTATGAAGCATTTTTTCGAGTTTAGAAAATAGGATTTATTACAGTAGTTGCAATCTCAATTTCAAATTCTTTTTCTTAAAGAACGTATAGAACAGTAAGTTTTGTAGACATAAAGAGTGCTGGTCCTATATCACTTTGCATTGAAGAATGAAGAACACAACCAATTTGGAAAAGCACAATCTCCTCAACCTACACAGAACTCGCATTAGGTTAACAAGTAAAGCATTTTGTGTGAGTTTATTAAATAGCTATTCGCTATATAAAGAATCCTTGGGTTCTTTGATGAGGAGAAAGACACCTTCTTCATTACTCTTGTTGCTTCTCTGCTAGAAGTTGTTGCCCGTTTATAAGAATCCTCTACTGATCTGAAGAGAAAATTTTTAATTTTTAAAATTTTCCTGTATTTTATTGACTGTTATGGCAGTACACTACTCTTTGCTGATTTTAGTCGCTTCTCTGTGTAAATCTTGGTAGAACCTCTCTGCTATCTGTTGAAATTTGGTAACCCTTTGTGAGGGATATAAAGTTTATGCTGAGGCTCCACTTAAATGCCTTTTGTATTCATTTGCAGGTTTCTGTTGTCAACCCCCAAGAATCTTCTCCTTTAGCGGACAACAACTCACAGACTTCAGATGCTTCACAATGGGCTTCTCAAGCTGCTTCTGCTATGGGTAATCATTTTAACAATTCTGATTTTTCGGACTTGAGTAGAGTTTGGAGATCATTTCATAATCCAAATCTTCTGATTTTTTTTTTTTTTCCTTTTCTTTGTGAAGCGTATGTTGTGCATGGTTTGAAGATTGTAGCTTACCAAGGTTCTTGCATTAGGCGTTATCGTCCAGAAATCCTGGTCATATTTCTGGTCATTGGCCTACATGCCCTTGTCTTAATACTTTTCCCTCCATATAGAAAAATAGATGACATTAACATTTTTAAATTAGCTTCTTTTTTTTTTCCTGGATAATTGATAGTTAATTAGCTTCAATTAACATACACATATTTTTCGTAGCTAATATCTAGTTGAATAATAATTTGTATTAGTTCTGTTATGTGTGTTATTTTTAATGTCCATGGCATTGGGTCTTTTCCACTCTATTTGCCTACCACCTGTTGTGATGTAAAACCTTGATGCCGAGTTGTTGTTATTGTTAAAAAACACTTGTTATGCAATTTATTTAGCAAAGTTACCAAATTTTTTTAAAGACAGAGATTCATATTTATCATTCAATTACTAGTCAGCCGAGCAAGATATAAATAGTGAATTGTTAATCAGAGCAACTTGTTTATAGTACCAACAAGTTAACAACATAACTGGAGGGGCTTATGAATTCTTGCGATATGTGCACTAGAGGGAACCTTAATTGCTGAGATCTGCAGAATAAAGATAGCACACAAAAAGAGAACTGCTGCTAGCCGCAAATGGTCCTGTCAAATGACCAACAGGTTATACAGTTTTAACAGGTCACTTGTTTGAGGAGGTTGTGCGATTCTTGAGGTATGATGTAGCATTAATAACATACAAAAGCCATCAAAGATTACAAGACAAGAGGTCCATAACCAAACCTAGAAGCATAGCGATCCATTGTGGTAAATTTCTTATGGAGATTAGTTGAAATTAAGTCTATAGAAGACATTGCAACTGGATCTCTATGATTAGAAATTACTTGAAAAGCATATAAAAGGCAATGCTTGTAAGTCTGGAAATAGTATGTTAGAGCGATAACTAGCTGTGAAGACTAGTTAGGGTAAACAGAAATGTTTCCCGAATCTTTTGGTTTGAACAATTATCCAAATTTTCGGATCTTTACACTTGTGAGAGTAGAATCTTGTAGCTGCTGATGTCGGAAAAGCTTTGCTGGTCATTTTTGGCGAATACACAGCTTAAATCTTGCAGGACAAATTTGATGAAAATACTTGTCACTCAGCCTATAAGCGATTATTGGATGGATGCATATTACTCAGTTAGTTACCTACTTACCTTGGTGCCTGAGATGATCATCGAATCTACTTCATATCTGATTTTCCACAGTATAAGCCGTGAATGCTATTTCTGGTTTCTATCATATTGGTTAACCTGAGCAGATTTTTCTCCGGCTACTAAATTACGCCTTTATCAATTGACCTACAAAGAAGGGTTTCAAGAGTTCACTTATTCGCTCTTTATTACAGCACCTCTTGTGATTTCTCTTATTTTTGTCAAATTAAACAATTTATTCTGGAACCACCTGCTCAATAGATTTATGCATATATTTTCTTCTCCTGTCAATGTGCTGGCTAGTTTTACAGAGTTATGGACTGTATGATGATATATTTAATATATTCATTTTTATAGGCACATTTGGAAAATATATGTATCTTCAGAACATGTGATAACATTCTACATCTGAGTAATGCTACATGTACCTCTAATATATGGATGATGAGTTAGTACTGCAATGTGGCAGCTAGTCGTTGATTGTGCTTCCTATATTTTAGATGTGTCATAAGATATTACATCAAGTTTGACTGGCTAAACCATTTACTAACTACCACTTGTGCTGTTCTGGCTCATATACTACATTTTGGGTTGTATTTTGAGGTATTCGTAGCATTACTCTCTTCATTTACCCACCCATAGAAAGGTAATTGTGCTATGGTGCTAAACAAGGCAGGTAGTGGAACGAGCGGAGGTTTAGATCCACATGTCCTGCAAAATTCTGCTGCTGCAGAAAAGCCTCCAACTAGCTGTTCATCGAGGGAGCAGTCAGATGACGACGACGATGGAGAAATAGAAACAACAGAAAATATGGACCTCACTGATGCAAAAAAAATAAGAAGGTAAGCATTTCATATGTTAATCATGTTTCTATTATTATTTTATTGTTCTAGAGCTAGGGATGATGTTTCTTGGCCGTTATGTGGATTTATATGTATGTTGAAGCATTCTTCTTAGTTTTCTTTTTGGACCTTAGGATGATATCTTTTACAGCTGGGTAGCTGAAATATGATAGCACTGAGCACACTGAGCACTATGGAATGTTGAATTTATCTTGTTGAGAGCCTTTGTATGTTTCCTTTTCTTTATTTTGGATGATTCTGGATATTGATGCTGGCATGCCATACTTCTTCAGTTCAAATCTATTCTGTAGTTGCCATGCAGTTCTAAATTGAATGAATTATTTGTTGATTCGCTTGAAAAGTCAATTTATAATTTTTATTCTGTGTTTTCTATTAATTCTCATTTTGGCTTGTTGCAACCTATCGTTGGTTTTCTTGGATAGAATGGTTCCTATTTTTTTTTTCCACATTTAGATCAAAAGAAATTGCCCTGCCAGTGGAACTGTGCTTGAATTTATTTACCAGATTTGGGATCAAGTCTTGTTTTCCTTATTTGGATTAATCTTGGTTATTGTATGTTACTGATTATCTAGAAATTTTTTTTTATGAAGCTTGCTTAAGTGTATGGATTGTTAAAAGACCTTTGATGCACAATTGCGTACTTGGATGTTATGCCACTGCTTTGTTTGACATGCTTGTCTATTATGGTAGGATATTGAACATAGGGCTACACTAACATATTTGTAACCTACAAGGTTTATTGTGTTACGTAGTTCTCCGGCTGACCAAGTATGCTTCATCGCACGCCTTATCAATGTTGGCATCTACTGGCTTTTCTTGTGTGGAACCTAGTTATTTGACATATGCTGATAAAGTGTCATCTATATCTCAGCTTTTTGGATAGTTGCTACCTGTTGCACTTTTTTAAGATACTAACTTGTTGAGGTTGTCGGTTTGAGGTTTATTTGATTCTTTTTGTTCCTGCAGGATGCTCTCAAATCGAGAATCAGCAAGACGCTCCAGAAGAAGGAAGCAAGCTCATCTATCTGACCTTGAGGGACAGGTATAGACTTGTAAATTTTTTGTTTTGCAACTTACAGGTAAAGATTGAATAACGCACTGATCTCGAGGTCTTAATGATGTAGGTATCCCAATTAAGAGTTGAAAACTCAACCTTATTAAAGCGTCTCACTGATGTTAACCAAAAGTACAATGATGCTTCTGTGGACAATAGGTTGCTTAAGGCAAATGTTGAAACCCTGAGAGCTAAGGTATGTATGTTGTCTTCTTTTCCAAGATTATGCATCTTCCCTGGTAACGCGTGCTCTATTGCTGTAATGGCAGAAATGAATCATTAGAATGCATTGTAGATTTTAGGGAAAAATTAAGAAAGATTTTCTTGTCGGAAGAAAGAATTCTTGCTCGAAGCATTTGTCGCTAAAATGTTTAATTCAAATCGAGTTCTCAGAAGAGTATTTGGACTTCATCCTGCAGGCATAATGCTGGTTTTTCTCTAGTTTCTCGTGTAGACAGTAGTACTTTCTAGCATTGCTTTGTGTACAATAACTAGAAACCTTGTAGCAAACCAACATTCTTATGTTCAGGTGAAAATGGCGGAAGACTCGGTGAAGAGAGTAACCGGCATTAGCTCGTTGTATCCTGCTATGCACGACATGTCATCGATGGGCATGTCCTTCTCCGGGAGCCCATCAGATGCCACATCGTCCGACGCCGCCGTTCCCATCCAAGACGAGTCGGCCCACTTCTTCCAGCCGCCTCCCAACGATTATAACAACAGAATCAACTCTTGCCTGCCGGAGATGGGCTCGACCGCTCCGGCCACCGACGTGGCCTGTGGGCCCATGGCCGGTGGGAAGATGGGGCGGACCGCCTCGTTGCAACGGGTGGCCAGCCTGGAGCATCTCCAGAAGAGGATCTGCGGGGGAACGAGCCCGTCTGTGCCGTGGGATGCTTCTTCTCCAACATGGGTTCCCGAAGCCCCCGCGAGTAATAAGGGGGACCCGGCATAAGGAATTCCCAACTACTGCAATATTGATTTTGTTGTGAGCTCATCTTGCATTGTGAGGAAATCAGCCTCTAATTGGTATTTATGTGTTTATGTATTGTATGTGTATACTTTCTACTCTCTTATTGGTTGTATAATAAATTTTCTTCAAGTTGATAGCCGATCATTTTGTTGTTCCTCTAGGCTTTGTTTTGCTGCATACTTCTTTTTTGTGTTATCAACCCTAGGCTCTGTTTTGTTAAGCATTCCGTGAACTTAAAACTCGATACTGCAGAGGATTGAATCTTTGATCTTTTAATTGCCATTTTGGATAACAACTCCTAGTCTAGGCTAGCTGGTGGTTGTTTGGCCCTGCAGAGCTTTGAGGGCTGTTGCCAAATCGGAGCTGCAGTTACTCGAACCTGCGACGAAAATGTTGGATTCGACTACTACAGTTGGATCTCCGATTTCGCAACCGATTTCCCTGCCAAACGAAGCCACCTCCAGAGAAAGAAGTTGCAACAAATTTTCATCAACAGCTTCTTGCTTAAAAGAGTGAAACCCATTCTGAATCTCTTTCATGAACTTCGTGCTTCTTCTAGTAGAGATAGTTACAATTCAGTTTGTGCTGTGTGCTGTGTGCTGAGTTGATTTGATTTCAGAATAATTGCGAATTTTGGATTTTGGTCCACATGGTGGATGGACGATCCACCAATTCACTATACACGTGGGCTTGGTGTCTCAATCGAATCGCTTTTAGAACATTATCATCTTTCTCTACTGCACATCTCGAACATTTCTGTGGGCGATTGCTGTTGGTATGCGTATAATTAAAACTAAAATGATGGGCTGGTGGAATAAGGATAACATTTAAATTTCTGCGGGAGCTCCCAATAACGTTTCCATCGTAACGTCTTATTTTTATCTCTATCAAAATTAAATGAGGAGCTACCCAACGAGATAGAGACATCGTTGGAGACTGCGTCAATCAAATTTTATGGGTGGGATAGAATTTTTTAATATGTCAGGTTGGATGCAGTAGAGCGAAAATAGCAACTTTTAATCTTTTCGTTTATCAATTTTTTTCCTGGTGAATTACTACTAATTTCTGCATTCAAAATATTTAATTAATTAAAAAATATTTTTAAAATTATTTTAAATAGACCAATCGTGCTTAACATAAATGACAAAAAAATTTAGTCGTTGATATTCGAGATTTTAAATTTCAAGTTTACTTACTTCATATTTTTAGCTAAACTTATTATTATTATTATTATTTAAAAAAAAAGTTGCATGCTATCTTTCTTTCCAAAAAAAAAATAAAAAAAATAAAAAAATATTATTATTCATCACTTAGTTGAGATGTATTGTAAGCTAACTAATAATAATAATAATAATAATAAATATATTGATATATTATATTATATTAAACTAGTCTTAAGAGAAAGTTGTTCCTAAGCCGTTAGCTAAGGCTTTATAGTTGTTATCTGAGGCCTAAAAAATAAATTTTAACTTTTGTTTAGTTTATCTTATGATGCCTTAAATAATATAATAGCAGCATTTTGTTTAACGCGAAAGTCTATTAAAATTAAATTTTTATGATAAAGAATGATAAAGGAGGTAGATTTTAAATTTTTACCGTTTCTAGAATTAAAAGATGTTATAAAAATTTATACTTCTGTCCTACCACGTGAATTTTTATCGCAAATCAAATATGAGATTTCTTAATTTTTAAACTATATTTCTAAAATATTTATAAAATATCATGAATCAAGCCGGCCTAATTTTTTATGTATTATTTATAATAATTGAGTTATAATTTTACTAGACGCAATTGTTTTGATCACTTTTCTCCTTAAGGAATTACATATTTTATTAATTATCAATTGTTAACACCAAACAAAGCCATTATTTAAACAAATTTTAGTTTAATTTATAAAATGAGTCCAAATAAAAATAAGAGAAAAATAGAACAATTTCTTGATGAGTCTCTATGCCTCCTTTGTACCTGAATTTTGAGTGTAAAAAAAAAAAAAAAAAAAAAACATTGCGTATATATTCAAATTGTATGTAATTTTGTCATTGTGTCTACGTTTTTTTTATCCGTCCTAACGAGGAATTAAAACATAATTATTATAGATTTATATAAGCCAATATTTCAACATAAACAACTAGTTTTTATTAACAAGAATTAAAATTCAAACACTCTACATCTTTTTTTTTAAAAAAAAGAAAAGAAAAATAAAAAAGTAGAAACATAAAAAGAGAAGAAGAAGAGGAGAGAATTAAACACAATTGCTACATTAAGTTAAATTAATGTATGTACAATTGCCTCGCTACAAAATGAATCTAACACCTCCCCGTCCCGCCTCCGCCGTCCATCCGTGCCTCGAGATCCGCTCCGACCTTACCCACGCGAATCCCGAGGCCGATATTAGAGGTAAAAAAAAAAAAAAAAAAAAAAAAAAAAAAAAAAAAAAAAAAATCACGATTTGTCTTCGCCGCCGTGCCACGCGAAGACGACGTCCCCGAGCTCCGCCCTCAGCTCCGCCCACGCGAACTTCTCCTCCTGCTCGGCCTCGTCATAACCATCGCCGCCGCCGCCGCCGCCCTCAGCCGTGAGCTCCACCAGGATCAGCGGCGGCGCCACCTCCGCCACCTCCACCGTGAGCACCCGCCGCAACCCTCCGATCCCCCTTGCCCCCTCCTCCCTCCTCCCCACCGCGAACCCTAGCTTTCTCCCCGCCTCCTCGACCCGTGCCACCACCCTCGCGGCGGGCTCCGTCGAGGTGAACCTCCTCCCCCTCCTCCTCCTCCCGCTCCCCTTGTGGAATAGCCCCGAGAGGTCCAGCCCCGACGAGAGCGTGATGATCTCGAAGGCGTTCATGGAGGAGGAGGCGGCGCGTGGGGGCACCGGCTCCGGTTCCGGTTCGGCCGGATCCGCCGGCAGGCCGATGAGCGAGAGCTGCGAGTCCAAGCTGAAGGAGCGCTTGAACCAGGGGTGCTCGGCGAGGGCCTCGATGGTGAGGCGCGTCTCCGGGTTGGGGTCGAGGAGGCGCGCGATGACGCGGCGCGCGGCGTGGGAGACCCAGGGCGGGAACGCGTAGTCGCGCTTGTGGATCTTGCGGTACATGAGCGGGATGTTAGCGTCGTCGAAGGGGAGCCGCCCCGCGAGGAGCACGAAGAGGATGACCCCGCACGACCACGCGTCGGCGCGCGCCCCGTCGTACCCGGCCCCGGCGCGGCGGAGGGCGACCTCGGGCGCGGCGTAGGCGGGGGTGCCGCACGCCGTGTGGAGGCACCCGTCGCGGCGGAGCTGCTCGGGGAGCGCGGCGAGCCCGAAGTCGGAGAGCTTGAGCGTGCCGTCGCGTGCGAGGAGCAGGTTCTGCGGCTTCACGTCGCGGTGCGCGACGCCGCGCGCGTGGCAATAGCGCAGCGCATCGACGAGCTGCAGCAGGTAGCGGCGCGCCGCGGGCTCCGTGAGGCGTCCCCCGCGGGAGCGGGCGAGCAGGGAGAGGAGGTCGCCGCCCGGGGCCAGCTCCATCACCAGGTAGATCTTGGAGCGCGTCGCCATCACCTCCAGCAGCTGCAGCACGTTCGGGTGCGTGAGCCCCCGCATCGCCGACACCTCGCTCAGCACCCGCGGCCCCGCGCCCGTGCCCATCACCTCCGGCTTGTCCAGCACCTTCACCGCCACGCAGCTGCCATCTGAGACCGACCGCCCGTGGTAGACCTTCGCAAACGTCCCTCGTCCCAGCAGCCTCCCCACCTCGTACTTCCCCAGCAGCACTTGGCTCTTCCCGTTGTCGCCGGGCTTCGAGTCCATTCACAATCCCTCTTCTGTAAGCCCCAGGCCTCCTCTTCCTCCTCCCTCTCTTTCTCTCTCTTTATGTCTTTCTCTTTGTTTCTTGCTCTTTATCTATCTATCTATCTATTGCACTCCCTATTTCTCTCTTTTGGGTTGGTGGTGAGGGAGAGTGAGAGAGGGCTTGGTTATAACTTCGGGATTGGTGGTTGGCTGAGTCATAATAGAATAATGTGCCGTCCTCCATGATTCAAGTCAACAGGGAAATTGTAATACTCGGCGTTTGTCATCCAAACGTACCTCCACCCACTTCCGGAATATTATTCATGAGTCAGATCGATTTTTATATCGGACAGCCTATGAGTGACTAAGGTTCTGTTTAGTATTGCTACTGTTTTTTTATTTCTCATAAACTTAAAACTTAAAATTTATGCTTTTGCAGTCTATACAATTTGGTTTTGTTTACCATTTTTATTTGTTTCTAAACACAAATTCTGTATGGTTGGATGCGTGCTTTTCTAATTTTGCTACTGTTAGTTAGTTAGCAATCTGTTCTGGCCTAATATACGTTTCCTTGAGGAATTGAAGAAGATAATATATAAAAAGGTTACTACTAGGCTCTTATATTCACGGATGATTAATCGGCAATCGTTCTGGTACATTTTAAGGTATGCGTAGCCTTGCTACTCGTAAGGAAATGGAATTGAAGGGAGAGATGGGTACTTTAATTACAATCATTATTTCTGCTGAAATTTGGTTTGCCTTTGCTTGCATTAGTTTTTCTCTACCAAAATAACTGGAGAGGGAGAGACCTCAAGGAGAAGATATTCTTTTTAATTAATGTAATGCTGGTGTTAATGCGTCTTGAACTTTGCTTAGTGGCTGCTTTTAGTTGCCGTCGAACTTTGGACTACCAGTAATTTATATTATCCGATGAATATGCACTTATATTTATGAATTATGATTACTGATTGCATTTTCACATGCCATCAAGTTAACAAATTGTTTACTTTTCGGATCCATTCTTCTACCCGTCCCTCTTATTCAATTTAGAGTCATCATAAGCCAATCATATATCATTAAATATAACTTATAAAATAAAGCACAGATCGTATAACTATATAATTATCTCTTTGATGACTATACTTGATTGCCTTATTTTTATTTATATTTTTTAGTGGTTGAGTGGTACACTGAAGATTTCCTACCACAAGCACTGGTGGTGTTATCTTGAGTGGAGAAGGGTTAAAAAAGGGTAAATTCCTCAGGTGGTATTCAGACTTTTCTGAAAGTTTCATTTTGATCCGAATTCTTTAAGGTGGATAAGTGGCACCTTGAAATTTGAAAAGCATTCGAAGTAAAGCTCTTTATGTTCTCTCCCGTTCATTGTGTAATGGCAGAGCTGATGTAGTATTACTATTAATGTCCGCTTATGTGGCAGCTGACTATGTGGCAATTCTAATGTGATAGCCTTGTTAATTTTGCTGCTGCTCAACTAAATGGAAGATGCCGACAAGTGCCTTCCTATAATTTGTGGAAGCTCAAGGAGAAGAACACGACCAAAGTGAAAGTTTGGAAAAAGTTTTAAGACACATCAATGCAATTTACTTGTTTAAAAAAGGAAGGCGAAATCTGAGGGGGTGTTTATAGGCTACATCTGGTCTGAATCTGGAACTTTTGAACTTTGTTTGACCTGAATTTGCTTAATTTGCTTGGGGTTGGGCAGGGCCGTGTGTTGATTTTGATTTGGGAGATAGGTGGACCAATTGAGTTTTGAAATTAAACAATGTTACTGTGCCACCACTGAAGTTGATTATTCCCACTTATCTATGGGCTATGATAACTTATATTTTAGTAGTAATAATAGAAGGTATGATTCCCCTTATGATGGAACAGAATACGGCGAAATGAACTTTTCTTTGTATGTTAAATGATTTTATTGTTATTTACCTATTCATTTTCTAGTAACATTAGCAGGTACAAGTGTATCTATGCTCATAAAATATGACATGAGCGCATGCTCAATATTATCTAATTGAATAAATATTGTCAGTTCTTTATCACTTGAATAAATTCTTCTTTTTTATTAATCTTTCTTCACAAAACTAATAATGATAATTAAAAAAATGTCTTACGTCTCTGTGACCTGATCATGCAAAAGATGCTACAATTGGGTCAAGTATGAAATGTTTGTTTGAGTAATAATCACTAATTATTATTAGCAATAATGAGATTCTTTAGAGTGAACATTATTATCGTGATGTGATAATTTCAGGACTTTGTTGCATTTTTTTTCTTGTATTTTTTTTAACTGATTGGCATCATCAAGTAATCCAAACTACAAAATATACCAATATCTACAATTTTTTGTCGTAGAGCCTTTATATGTTGATTTCTTGCAAAAAAATTGCCTTATCACTATTTACAGGACTAAACATCTATGTTGCAACAAATAAGGTAAACTACCAATAAATCATCAATTAGATAGGATGACATTACATAATTCTATATGTTGCCTTTTGATTGAAATTGATAGAGTACTTTATATTATTTGTGCCATCTTTAGACAAGGTCTGGAGGATATGGATAAGAGGGTTATAAAAGAGAGTAAGCATTCTCCTGTATCAATTGGTTGTATGTGAGTTTCCAGCATTTATCATTCTTTTTCTTTTTATCCAGACTGAGGGAGTCTCAACTTTTAGTTAGGTACGTTTATATGAGATTTTCTGATATGATAAAAAAATTGGTAGAGATTAATACCCAGAGGCTGTTAATAGCTTATACTTTTTTTTTGACGCCTTAGTAGACCAAATGTCCCTAAAAAAATCAGACAAAACCAAAGCATTCAAGCAGACTATTTGAAGAACCCATCTCTATGAGCTAGAAAAGATAATTGAATCATTTTTTTGTTGACGGGCCACAATATTATATGAAGTTGTGTTTCAATTTCTATGACAATGATAATGTTTTGAATACTTATCGGTTTCTAGATGTACCTTTTGTCTTCAGAACAGCTGGAGGTTCTGGATGGCGAAGGAAGCCATCGAAGAAGTGACCTTCCAACTTTCTATCAGAATAAGATGATCTGGGTTCAGTTATCCCTTCAATGAACAAAATACGATTGACATCACAAGTTAAACCTAGAAATCCTAGGGAATGGCACATATATTTGCAAAACTGAAAGAGTTGTGTGAAAAAAAAAGTAGTACTAATTCCTTTTTTCTGTGATCCCTTTGTTTTTCTCTCAATGGGATCCTAGGACCGAACCATTGAAGAACTCCAGCAACAATAATTACAAAATCAGCGTTATATAGACTTACATCATTATATGCAGAAAACCTTGATGTTTATGATGATATATATTTAATTATGCATTATTGATGCTAACGTGTTAGATCATAACCGATATGATATTGCTCATTACCTTCTAAATGTTTCAAGAAATTTTCGCTTTCATATGATGTATTTTTTTCAAGGAATTAGCCATGGGACAACAAATAAAATTGTATAGTTTCATAGACATAAAATACTCACTGTATTCATTTTACCTGTTGGCATCTTTCTAACCTTTGATTTTTTTTACTTCAGAGAAGGTCAGGTAATATTGCGTAACTAGGATCTAGGCATATTATAACAGTTTTTTCGGTTAGGTTGGTGAGAAGTACGTGCTCTGTAATTTCTTGTCTCTTTTGTAGTTTATATTATGGGGTGGGCCGACCAAAAGATGGATCATTTTCAGAAACATCTCTCTAATTTTTCAAATTTCAGTAACACAGCAGTTGGCTTTTGGTCCTATGGTCCCACAGAGTGAACAAAGTTACAAAAATGCTATTGTAGGTTAATTTATGAGGTATATTAAGTAGTGACCATTAATTGAAATATTATCTGTTGGGTGCTTTGTCATTGCAAGTACTCTGGCTTGCTTTATCTATCAACAAAATAAGGTTTGTCATTTAATTTCTTACAAATCATGCTTACGTATTTGAACACAATTTTTTCGCTCTGTCAAATTCATTATCATATTGGAGAGATGGAGATGTCCGAATTTTCTTTTTTCAATTTTTTGAAAATTTGGGAGTCCCAGCTAATCAGAGATGACATAGTCAATTGTTAAAATCAGTTGTTAAACCATATACATTTTCATGAAAGTTACAACCATGGACTGTCGCTAGTGGTTAATTACTTTAAGCTCTTTATTAGAGGATCTTAGATTGGCATATACCAGCTTAGGATGTTGATGAATTGCTTTGGTTGGACAATTCCTAAAAATGGCATGGCCCATCAAGATTTTTTTTATATATTTTAGGAACAATGACTCATTGGGTAGCAGTGAATGTTGTTTTATAGTTTCACAAGGTGGACCCCCTCTTTCACCTACTATGTTTGTCCACTTGTATATAGCAAGAGGAAAAAGCTAAGTGTACACCCCAAAATGGATGTACATCTTACACCACACCCATCCAAGGGTGGGGTGAATTTCACCCATCACTTGAAATGATGGGTGGAGAAGCCCCCACCCTTGGATGGGTGGGGGTGTAAGATGTACACCCATAAATGGGTGTACAGGTAGCATTCCTCCTAGCAGGATGGAATTAGATATGCTTAGGGGGTTGTATGATATCTTGTGCCTTTAAAGCTGTTTTTATTTTAAAGCTGTTTTTAAATTTAGTTATCCTTGACCTTAGCATGTTGTTCACCAACTATTTACTATATATTGTCCAAGTGGCCTTGTAAGATAAACTCTTTATTTGTCGTGAAGGCACCGATGTCTTGATAACTGTGAAAATTTTTGGGGCAGAAGAATTATTATTAATAGTGTTGAAATTTAGATGAATTATGATTTGTTCCTCGATTTTAAATTAAACAAAGTAGTTTCTGCTGTTAGCTAACATTTGCAATGTCATCTCGCAGTGCTTTTTTGGTTAAAACTTCTCACCAATGTTAGAGATATTGTTTATAGAATGCAGTACTAATCATGTTATATGATTTTTCTTCATTGCTCCCTTTCCTCGCATTATTTGTGATTTCTTTTGTGTTTTATTCATATGGAGAGCTTGCGTCCTAATGCTCATCCAGGAACTAACCTATGCAAGTAGAAAAAGAAGACTAAGGGGCGAATAACAATTTATCAAAGATTTAGGGACTGATATAAATTGCACCCACATTTAGATGCATAATTTTCTTTCTTTTATTTTAAACTGCATGTTATATTTACTAGTCTATATTTGTTATAAAAGAGGTTATATTTATGTGTGTGTTTCATTCAGGTCATTTGGAGCGACAAGCTACGCATGCAAGTTCATAGTATTAATGGCCTAAAATTGTTGTGCCATTACACAGAGATACCAAATCAGGTACAGATCCACCTACTAGATTTTGTAAGTTTCATTGGAACATAGATTAAATTGCCCAGTTCAAGGAAATTAATGATGATAAGTGGAAACTAATTAGTTTTTATATTTTCATGACAAGGAGAATTTCACAGCTAATTACGCCTCAGAAACTGCTAGAACAAAATATTGAATCATACACTTTGAATAGGTAAACGAGGTGATTCATACATTTTGAACCGATAAATTATAAGCAGTGACATGGTTGCTTCCTATTACAAACTATTCAAATGGTCAGCAAGATTAATAAAGGTTACACATGCATGCTTAGATGCTTAATCATTACGGATTTCACCATGTGAAAGTGACTCGTTGTTTTTATATTGCTTCGTCATAAATTTGAAGCAGATGATACTGCACTCAAAACTATAGAATACAAAGAGGTGGTGATAAATTTACTCATTCTTGTCCTAATGAATATATATATATATATATATATATTTAAATTTTATAATTTTTTGATAT
The DNA here is from genome assembly GCA_029168755.2 of Tillandsia fasciculata. NCBI lineage: Eukaryota > Viridiplantae > Streptophyta > Magnoliopsida > Poales > Bromeliaceae > Tillandsia > Tillandsia fasciculata. The sequence continues at coordinate 30,044,388 of CM054932.1, read as the reverse complement.
TCTTTTATTGGTCATTATGTAGATATAAAAATGAACGGTTGAAAATAAATAATCTTAAAAAAGTGATGATAGGAGTATATGCTTGTGTGCTTTTAGATGCACGGAGGCTTTCATACTTCGAAGTCGTTTTTGATATTGAGACTTCTGAATGGACGATCGGCTCCGGTAGACTTAATCCAGAGTATTTAAAGGATCTAGAAAATAAATTTCGTAATTTTTCGATATTATTTATCTAGTGATCGAAAAGATTCAAAATTAATAATTTTAATGGTCGTGGTGAGCCGTTTGCAAGTTTAACGGTATAGAAATATTCAAATCACGTAAAATTTTGATAGAAAATTTTTTATACTATATAAAATAAGATCATTATTTTTTATTTAAAATTTTAGTGTCCTATCATCATATTTTGTGAAATTTTCAGTTTTAATCATTGATTTTGAACCCTTTTAGCAAGCAAGATTTTTATGCAAATCGTACTTAGTGAATCGGCCAATCCAGTTTTAGATTTTTCTTTCACTGTCTCAGTGTTAATTTATTGAAGTGGGTGATGACGCAGGAATAGTTTATGCTGCGAGTGCATCGACCTAAACCTAATAAAATTTCATGAAAGATAAGTGTAACCTTTTGATGGTTGCTGCTAGTTGATGTTATATTGGTTTCTTGTTGTACGGAATTAAAAGTTTGTATTTTAATTCTCTGGTAAATTTTCTATCAAGTTTTTGTACTTTTGCTCTTCGACTGTATTTGCATTACTTGCTATGCTTCCACTGAATCTCAGCAATTATTTGATGCTATGCTTCGACTAAACATCCTTCAATTATTAGATCCACTTTTGCTGTTGTCTAATCGATTTATTGAGTATGGTCAATTCAAATCATTGAATAGTTTTTAGAGATTTGCAAGAATTACTTGCGGACAATCTTGTTGCTCATTAGCAGGCATATCGTATACACATAGTGCATACGGAATTTAATTGTGATTTGACTCAATCTGATTTTCGTCATTTCGAATGTGGCTCGTTCCAACCTGATCTTCCGTTGCGAGGTACAATGTTGGTTCCTTTAGCTAACAATTCTCTTTAGTATCACTACAAATTTTGCTGCATACGAAAATCGAATCCGTGATATTTAGTTCTGATGCCATTTGTAGAATTGACGGTGCTAATTATTAAATTCAAAAGCTCAAATTCTTAGAAAGTTATAATTAATTTACTTAAATTGTGCAGTCACAGTGATTATAGGTTTTGATTGTGATATCGGATTCAATCCAGTTTTTTGCAATTGCTATTTCGAACGTGATTTGGTTTAACCTAATATTCGGCAATGAGATAGGATGTTGGCATTTTTATGCCAACATTAACTCCGTGTAGAGATAGTTTAGCAAACGGTCAGTTTAGGTTCAATGAATCTGCATTTTGGAGAATCTTCTTTTGTTGATGATATCATGAATTTGCCAATGAGCATTGAAGAGTAGTACATTGATTTGCATTTTTGTAATAATAAAAGAGATTTTGTTATTAATTTCAAATGTACAAAAAAATTATTGCACCACTATAGTCAACTTAACATTATATAAAAAAAGAAAAGCAAAAGAAGTGCCAGTCACAAGCTAATCTCTTCGCAATAAATGATAAAAATAGAAACATAAAGCAATAATGCTAAGAACATACCATCAATATCATTATAGGAAAAACAAACACTAATAAAAAAATTGGAAAATAAGTGGTGCTGAACCTAATGTTTTCCAAATTTGGTAGGGTCTTCATTGAAAGAAAAAATATATTTTTTAATTATGTGGACTAGGAGCCACAGCGGCAGCATGCATTGTTTTCTTTGTCCTATTCCATTTCTTATTATTATTATTATTATTATTATATTTCTCTTTATTTTGTGGTGTGAGTTGAGCCATAGAAATTGCTTTGATATATCCCTAGTTGATGCACTAATGGAGTAATGGAGCCCATTGTATTATTCACCCACCATTGAGTTATTGATCCACTAGTTTATTGTCCAACATAAAAAGACAAATAGTAAAAAAAAAAAAAAAAAAATTGTACTTTACTCTAATTATTTTTTTTTTTAATAAAAAAGAGACAAAGAAATAGATCTTATTGGGCAGGTGAGTTGATCCTTGTGGATCCCAAATTAAAGACAAGCTACTGCCTTGTGCCAGTTTTACTGTATAATCTCGTCTCTTTGCTAATCCATCGCATCTAATACTTTAATTCTTAATTCTTATAGTACAAAGAATAATAGTGCTCTTGTTAATTTAGTAGTTAAAATGAGCTGGATAGTTGGGTTTGAGAAAAGTGAGTACAAAATTATTTCTTACCACCTATGTTATATCTTTAATGTATCTTTCTGTCAATAAAAAAAATATACTTCATCAATATAACCATTCTTTCAAAAAAGTTAAATTCAGTTTGATATTTAGCTGAGTCCAAGATGCTCTGATTTTGGCAACTGGCCTTAAGTAATTGTGAATTGTGATAAGCTAAGCTTGAAGTGACATGCAAGTGAAATCAGCCCACATTAATGTATATAGGCCTAATTAGGCCCCAAAATGGGAGGTTTATGGTTCATAATTGGGCTAACTCATGTTGGGCTCAAACCTGTTGCCATGGTTTGTCCTTCTTTTGCAATTCTCCCCTCCATTTCTTTTTAGAATTTAGACATAGTGCACCTATCCAAAAAAAAAAAAAAAAAAAAAAAAAAAAAAAATAATCCTATTGGGAAACACATTATAAGGTTCTCTTATTAATGTGTTAGCACCAATAGATTTGCATCTGTAGTTTCTAGTGGAGGTGACAAAGAATTTAATAATTACTATCCGAGGTTTTAAGCAGGAAATTTTATTTTACATTTTCATCTAAGTTTTTTTTTATAGAAAAAATGGAGGAAACAGATATATGTGTAAGATTCTTTATCTATTTAATTACCCTTTAATTGTTTCCATAGTTAAGATTCCATTTCAATTATTTTTCCAGTACCTCCTACTATTCAACACTCCATCTATCTATTTAGCTGGCCTATCCAGCACCTCCTCCTCCTCCTCTTCCCCCTCACAACTCTTCTTCTACCTCGAGCGATCTCCCTTCCCCCACAAACTCCGAGCTCTTCCGCGAGTACATCTGAGCGGAGTTCGACGGCGTCAAGTTCTCCGACGTCTCCGTCAACCCGAGCCCTCCTTCTGAATCTTTCTCATCATTTTTTCGTATTCTATAAATTAGAAGACTATGGAAATGGCTAAATTCTAATCCCTACCACCTTTTTGGGTGTTACTACTACCGTGAGTGTGGATATCACTATATGAGTGTGGCCATTTTAACACCACCTTTAAATAATAGCATATATGCTATATTTATAGCTTACATCAAAAACTATATAAATTTTAATTTGAATAAATTTTTATTTTAATTAATATTTAAATCTTAACAAACTTATTTTTTAAAAATTTAAATATTAATCTTAATCCAATCAGAATTCAACTACAAATCTAATGAAATCCTATAACAGAGCTCTTAGGCTTGTCCTTGGATTCCAAACTTCCTCACAAATTGTAATTTTACTTTTAATTATCAAAAAAATAAAAGTTAAGATTTTATGTGAAATAATTATTTCACTTCTACAAATAATTAAATATTTATAAAAAATACAAAACAGAGAGTTTCATATATACACCATCTAAAATAAGGCAAACACCATAGAACGCTGAAAGCGTCATTTGTCCACCAAGAATTAAAGAAAGAGGAAAAAGAAAGAGGAAAGGAGGAAAAAATAAAAAAAACAAAAAATTAAGCATAAATTTATAAAGAATTAACTAAGGCAAGACTTTAGCGCCGATCATGTTGCCATGTGAAATAACTAATTAATTATTCATAAAACTTAAAATTTTTAAAAATAATTTTTTTTTAAAAAAATTAACTTTAAATTATAAAATAATTTTCTGTGCGATTCACTAATATATAAATATTTTCATATTCACCAGTACTATTATCTCGAGAGTCAAAGGAAGTTAATTTTTTTTATAGGCAAAGGATATGATTCTATAAAATAAAAGTCAATTATTTTTGAATATTTATTTATTTTTCTGTTAATCAGTTTGAACAAGTTATATTTTACACTGTTTTAGGGAATATAATTACGCCATAAATTGGATAGCAAATAAAGTAACGCATACTAAATTCTATTTTGAGTGATTGGATTAGTTGCTTCCTATGAAATAAAATTCTCTATTCATATATATATATTTTTTTAAAAAGAAAAAGTCAAAAGTATCTAAGCATATCCCGGTATCAAAGTCAAAGTATTAAAAATGACCCATCCTCAGTACCCAGTAACCAATGCATCCTAATAAGCTCCAATAAAACTTTAAACAACTATATAATTAAAAATTTTTGATTAATCTCATATATATATATATATATATATATATATATATATATATATATATATATATATATATATATATAAAAGCAACCAAGAATATATATATATATATATATATATATATATATATATATATATATATATATATATATATATATATATATATATATATAAAGCAACCAAAGAATATATTTATATTTATCTCTGCACAATTTTTGCTATCAAATATATTTATCTCCTTTTATATTGTCAATGTATCGACACATATGATGTGAAGGATGATAAATAAATTATGCACGCAGTTTAAAATTTTATATAAATTTGTAATTATATTAACAACATAATAACAATATTATGGAATTCCCACGGCAGTGCTGATAGTATAATGCAATACAAAAACTATTATCCACTAACTAAAGCCTCATCTAACAATGGAAAAAAAATATAAAATGATCCAGCTTTTTTTTTTTTTTTTTTTTTTTCTAATCTAGCCTCACATTTGAATGGATTAGGGACAAAAAAAAGTAATTTAATAATATTTATCTAAATTTATGTATTAATTAGGAGAGAATTTTTTTTTCTCTCTCCTCTCTTAATTATTTTCTAAGGCACTCTATATTTATTGTATAATTATATCACTTTTATCTTTATATAATGTATAATCATATTATTTTTATATCATGTTAATTTTCTAGTCATGCCAACAGTTACGTTAAGTGTGTAATTATATCGGATAATTAATTACGTTAAGTATATATAGGTATATTATTTTTTGTCATGCTGATATTCATACTAGCTATTTAATTATATCAAGTGTGTAATAATAATAATTTTATTATTATTATTATATTTTTTTATATCTAGTGTATAATTATATTATTCTGTATTAATAATATTTGTTTTCAGTAATATCAAATCTTATTTTTGAATGTGTGGTTTTATCAGATATTTTATAATGTCAATTGTAAGTTAAATAAAATAATAATAATAATAAAAAATAATATTTTAAATTAATAAGTATTATTAAATTATTTGGAAAGTGGGGAAGAGTGGAAGAAAAAAAAATTTATCGCTCCTAATTAACTCATAAACTTAAATAAATATTACTAAATTATTTTTTTTTTTCTAATCCATTCAAATGCGGTTAGATTAAAAAAAAAAAAAAATCGAAAAACAAGGCTAAATTGGAAAAAAACAAAATTAAATGAGACCAGACTAGGCATTAGCTCCTTATCCCAATATTCGAACTAATGCCACATCTAATCTAATTGGAAATTTCTTTTTCCAATCTAGCCTTTTTTATTTATTATTATTTTTTATTTTAGTCTTATTTAAATAGATTAGAAAAGAAAAGATAATTTAATAATATTTATATGAGTTTGTATATTAATTAGGAGATAATTTTTGTTTTCTCTCTCCTCTTTCACTTTCTAACGTATATTTACTGTATAATTATATTATTTTTACCTTTATGTAATATATAATTATATTATTTTTATATCATATTAATTTTCTAGTGATGTCAACTATTATGTCAAGTGTATAATTATATCGAATAATTAATTATGTTAAATACATATAGTTATATTATTTGTAGTCATGCCATTCCGTGTGTAGTCATATTAGATATTTAATCATATTAAGTGTGTAATAATAATAATATTATTATTATTATATTTATTTTGTCTAGTATATAATTATATTATTTTGTATTATATTTATTTTTAGTAATGTCAAATCTATTTTTAGAGTGTGTGATTTTATCAGATTTTTAATAATAATAAATAATTTAAATTAATAAGTAGTATTAAATTATTTGAAAAGTGGGGGAGGAGAGAGAGGAAAAAAAGAAAAATTCTCCCACCTAATTAACACATAAACTCAAATAAATATTACTAAATGACTTTTTCTTTTCTAATCCAAATGAAGTTAGATTAGAATTTTTTTTTGAAAAAAAAGCTAGATTGGAAATATATATATATATTTTTAATGATTCTATGCAGGAAGACTTAATCTGCTGTCTTCCTTGTATTTGCTTTTTCATTTTAACAATGATAAGCAGCTAATACTGAGCTCCATATTAAAATTGTCACAATAAAAAACATATCCAGTTACCTCCACAAAAGTCTATTAATACCAGCACTACAACACAGCATTGAGCAAGAAAAACAAGACCATATTCTTAGTCTTCAATGGCATCTTCAAGCTCTTCTCTCTTCCTCCTCATGTCCATCCTAGTAACTCTGCTTCTACCTAGTTCTCTTCTTGCAGCAAACTCCAACCTCATTAGAGAGTACATTGGGGCCGAGTTTACCGGCGTTAAGTTCTCCGACGTCCCCATTAACCCCAGTGTAAACTTCCACTTCATCCTCGCCTTCGCCATCGACTACACCTCGAGCCCCCCCAGCCCCACCAATGGCCACTTCAACATCTTCTGGGACAACAGTAACCTCTCCCCAGCCCAAGTCGCATCAATAAAGAAGAGTCATGGCAATGTAAGAGTCGCACTTAGCCTCGGAGGCGACAGCGTCAGCGGTAGCCCCGCCTACTTCACCGCTTCCTCTGTAGATTCCTGGGTAAACAATGCAGTCTCCTCTTTAACAACAATCATCAAACAATATAATCTCGATGGAATAGACATAGACTATGAACACTTCAAAGCTGATCCGAATACATTCACAGAATGTATCGGGCAATTGCTAACAAAACTAAAGAAAAATGGAGTAATAAAATTTGCTTCTATAGCTCCTTTTGATGATAGCCAAGTCCAAAGCCATTACCTGCAACTGTGGAAGAAATATGGGGGCCTTATAGACTATGTGAACTTCCAATTCTATGCATACGATAAAAGCACGACGATTTCGCAGTTTTTGAGCTACTTTGAGAAGCAGAGCTCAAACTATAACGGAGGGAAGGTGTTGGTAAGCTTTGCTTCTGATGAGAGTGGGGGTTTAACCCCGGATAAAGGGTTCTTTACTGCTTGTGATACTCTGAAGAAGCAAGGGAAGCTGAATGGTATCTTCGTTTGGTCCGCAGACAATTCGAAGAAAAATGGCTTCCGCTATGAGAAGCAGGCTCAGAGCTTGTTGGCGAGCTGAAGTGCTTGTCGACCTTATGTAGATTCAAGGTACCAAGAGATGAGTAAGATGTTGTTAGTAAGCAGGTGTTGAACTATGTTGAGTAGAATAAAAATCTTCTAGCTTGTTGTTTCTTTATGTATGAGATATGAATAAAAATCTTCTAGCTTGTTCTTTCTCTATGCATGAGATAACAATAACAATCTTCCAGGTTGTTGTTACATTATTTATGCACTCTTTTAACTAGGTGATCTTTGCACTTTTCAAGCTTTAAATTTGGTAAATGACATTTGGAACTGTTCAATAATATGAAACAACAGTTATTCTTCGAAAGCTTAATCTGTTAGAGAATGGTCCGGGCTCGAGACAATTTGATAGGCTTATGACATGGACTTAATTTAAGTTAGAGGAAATTAAATGAGACTATGTCCTTGCATGTTCAGAAAATACAAAAAACCACAAGGAATAGAAAATTTCCACTAATATGAGTATATGACCAGAAAACCATTTTACAAAAATTAAACCTATCAATTTTATTGCCAAGGCAAAATTAAAGTCATGTGGTACAATTGTTGGACGACAATAAGTGGAATAGAGGTGTGTAATATCTACCATCAGACAATGTTTGTCCAGTGATCTGTAGCTTATACATTTGTTCTGCTTATGTTTCCTTTGATCTATTGGGAAGGGGTATGTGAGTCTCCAAATCAACATAAAAAAGTACGGGTATTTCACTTATTTGTAATATCCCTCTATAGAATCCTCAAAATAAGGTGCAGCTTGATCCAAGAAATATCCAAACATTCGACTCCGAAACCTGTTGTTGTTGAGTGGAGAAAGGATTTGATACACAAAATGAAATCGAAATCAATCTAAAGGCTTCGTATAAGTATGAGTCGCCGACCGATGATCATTCAAGTACTTCTAATTTAATCAATTATTCAATATGAAGATAAATCTCGAAGCTTGACTTTTCTGACAAGTTGCCTTTGAGATTAAAGATATTGTAGATTGTGTGCATTATGGAATAGTATACTAAATTTCCCTAACACTACATACACTAGAACAAAAAGTAAGCTGCACAAGAAGAAGGAATACCTCAACACCAATCCAAGCCTTCGAGCTCCATTCCGCTAAACGCCACATTACTAACCATCCTAAGTATCGAATCCAAAACATCCAATAGGTCATAAATCTCTTTAGCCTGTGAGTGCAACACCCCACTTGCCACAAACTCATGTACCAAACCATTCACCTCAATCATACTGCATCCGGGATCCTTCCGCACCCCACTTTTCTTCATCCTCACCCTTGTACCAACAGAATCACCAAATTCCCTGTCACCCGCAAAGGTGTTCGACAGAATAACATATCCTCCGCTATCCAGATGATCCGAATCAAGGACCTGTTTGGCCGCTCGGGTGCCGATCTCGGTGTTCTTGTATGTCCTACAAGCAGAAAGTAAGGCTCCCCATATAACAGAATCAGGTTTCATGGGCATTGTTTTAACCAAGTCTTCTGCTTCCTTCAGAAGCCCCGCTCGGCCTAGGGTGTCGACCATACAACCATAATGTTCAATCTCTGGTTCGATGTTGTAAGTATTGGTCATTAGTGAGAAGTAATACCATGCTTTGTTTGTCATGCCAGAATGGTTGCAAGCCATTAACACGCCAATAAATGTAACCTTGTCGGGCCTTAAACCGTTCGATTGAAGCGTCGAGAACAGCCCGATTGCTTCTCGACAACGCCCATGTAGTGCTAATCCCAGAATCATAGAGTTCCACGAAGATAACCCTTTATTTTCGGCGCTCTCAAACACCTCAAGAGCTTTTTCTACACTACCGCATTTGCAGTACATATCGATAATTGCGGTAATCACAATTGAATTAAGCTCAAACTTGTTCTTCTGTAAGTAAGCATGGATCCACTCTCCTTGATCCAAAGCTCCCAAATTCGCGCACGCCCCCAACAAGCTCACCAAGATATTGGCATTCGGCTCGACTCCTTGGTCCTGCATTCGACGAAAGAGATCCATGGCCTCTTTACTCCTCCCATTCCTCGCGTACCCGCTGATCATACTACTCCAAGTCACAACTGTTCTCACAGGCATTTCCTCAAACAGCTTCCGTGCCTCGTCAACCAAACCAGTTTTCGCGAAACCCATGATCATGGTGTTGTAAGCAACAACGTCAAAGGCGACGCATTTACCGAACAACTCCAAAGCCTCTGCCGTACAGCCGCAATTCGCGTACATGAACAGCATCGCGTTGCGAACGTACGCGTCCGAAGCGAGCCCGAGCTTGATGGCCATGGAATGGAGCGGAGCGCCGCCGCGGGCGGAGCCGAGATGGGCGCAGGAGACGAAGAGCGAAGGGAAGGTGAGCTTGAAATGCGCGGGTCGCGAGTGGGAGCGGCGGAGCATGTCGACGAAGAGGGACACGGCCATGAGAGGGGCGGAGCTCTTGGAGAGGGCGCGGATGAGGGATGCGTAGGTGGAGGGGGGGAGGCGGCGCGCGGCGGTGCGGACGAGGAAGGAGTGGACTTGGCGGAGGTCGCGCGCGGCGGAGAGGGGGGAGAGTGGGGAGTGGGGGTCGGAGATGGGTTCGGGGGCGGCGTAGGGAGAGGGGAGAGAGCACGCGACGAAGGGATGATGTTGAAGCATTTCCTTCTGTGGTGGCGGTCACGGTGAGCAACAGGGACCGGATAACATAACAGTAATACTTAGCCTGCGTTAAGGGGGGTTATCCCCTTTATCCCCGATTTAATATCCAAACAAAAAAAAAAAAGAAACTCCTGTTTTCATCTAAATCCGAAATAACGGATTTAGATGGGAACAACAGTTTCCGAAGCTGGAATAAGATGAATTTTAAAATTTTGTACGGAAATCGAGGGAGGCATGAGCGCGGGCACCTCTCTCTCTCCACGGGAATCGAGGGTTTTTTTTTTTTTTTTTTTTTTTTTTTTTTTTTTTTTTTTTTTTTTTTTGCATACACCTAAATAAAAATTAGTTTTTTTTATTTTTTTAAATTAGAATTTTTAAATTTTAAAAAATTTTTAAATTTATAAATTTTGAAATTTAAAATTTTTTATTTATAAATTTTAATTTTTTTAACTTTATTTTTTAATAAATCTCCTAATTTTATTTTATTTTATTTTTGTAAAAAAAATATTAATTTTAAATTTTTAAAATTTATATAATTATTTTATAAATTTTTAAAAATTTATATAAATTTAAAAATTAATATTTTTACTCCCACTTAAAATTTTTACTCTCACTTAAATTTTAATTTTTATTATATATTTTTAAAAATTTATATGATTTAAAAATTAAAATTTTTACTCCAACTTAAAAATATAAATTTTCAATACACATATTTATTCCCTCTCAATTCTTCTTATTCCTCTATACCCAACCAAACATAATTTTTTCTTATTCATCTTATTCTTCTTATTCCTATATAATTTACCAAATATAATTTTATTTAAATCCAGTATAACTCTTAAACCCAACCAAATATAAATTTACATTAATTTTTACTAATATCATAATTTATACCTATCCTGATATAATAAAAATTTTTTTATGTCCGAACCATACGGAGGCTTAATTAACTATAAGTCGCGCTTTTACTCACGCGCTCCGCGAGGAGTGCTCCTGGTGAGCCACGTGTCTCGCTTGCGGGGATGAAAACAGGCCGGATATTTTATACGACCCGATCTAATTCCTAATCCGATAAATATTAGATAATTCGGATAACCAAAATCGCCTATTGGGCCGGACTTTGTTTAGAACTAACTCGGCCCACTTTCCATCCCCCTCCCCTCGCTTCCCCCCCGCACCCCCAATTTCACGAACCCGTTCCGCACCCAGCCACTACGAAGAAGAAACACCGAATAGCTTTGCTTCGATCCCATCCGTTCGCTGAGACCCCGACCCCTCCCTCTACGTTCCCGAGACCCTTCATCCCCTACAACGCTCCTTTCCCCATCGCCTCCGCCGCCGCGCTCCAGCTCCTCAGCCGCCGCTTCCGGAGAAGGTTCCTCCTTCTCCTCCTCCTCCTCTCTCGATCTCGATCTCGATCTCGATCGATCGATCGATCGATCGTTCTTGTTGGAGCATGTGTGTAATTTTGGGGATTAGGGTATAAACGTGCATGCATGTGATGTCCATCTGTGTAGAGATTGCAAATGCACATAAGGTGTTTGACATAAGGTCTCCGTGGTCATGTTTGCTTGAAATCTTAAATGATGAATACGTTCTGTTTTTGCACTCTTTGTTCAAATTAGAGTTGTTTATCTCGTATGATGTTTTTCGTATGGCACTCGTGTGTGTAGAGATTTGGCTTCTTGAAGATGCACATAAGATGTTCGACGTATGGTCGTGTAGTCATGTTCAGGGACTAAGCCAGAATTTTAGCTTTAGGGGAGCCAAAAATATATTATACAAAATATATTAATTTTTAAAAATTATTAATAAAAAATTATATATAAGTAATTTTTTTGTTCATTAGCTTTCGAGTTTTAATATATATTTTTTTAGAAAAAGAATATAGTTATCTTTACCATTAAAATAATAATATTTTAGATATCTATAAAAAAAATTATTTTAAAAAATCAAGTATTAAAATTTAGTATAATTTGCAAATCAAGTATTACAATATATCAAACAATTAAATATTAAGATTTTCTATAATTTTCAAATCAAGTATTACGATATCAATTAAATTTATATTTCGTGGCCTACAAAATAACATTATTTAAAAAAAAAAAAAATCATTTTGGCCCCTAAAATTTACACTATTTTTATTTTTTTTAATAACTTAATAATCGACTGATATGTAATTTTAAAAATATTGGGGGGGCCATGGCTATTGTGGGTCTCCACATAGCTTCGTCCCTGGTCATGTTTGCTTGATTTCTTGAATGCAGTATCTAAATATGTAGGTTATTACTTGTGCTCTCTGTTCAAATTAGAGTTGTTAATCTCATATGACATCTTCCATGTGGTGATTATGCGTGCAAATATTGTACTTCTAGAATGTGCACATAAGATGTTCAACATATATCTGTAGAGTTGTTTTGCTTGATTTCTTGAATGTAACTTCTATTAGCGCTTGTTTTGTTCACCGATTTTAGACTCTGGAATCGGAATGGGATTCACCGATTCCAATAGTTGTTGTTTGTTTTATAGGAATCACTGATAGTTGTTGTTTGTTTATAGGAATTAGATTTTGATTTCCATTTCACTCTGGAATGGAAATAGCCCAATCTATTTATGGCATAATCCGTCTTTGAATCCTGAATTAGCTCATTCCAAAGTAAACTACTCAAAGTGCTCACTCACAAACGCCTCCCCCTTTATTACTCTCCTCTTCCTTAACTAAAACTCTCTTTCAAAATCCTAGGTGTTCTAATTGTCCATTCCGATTTCCATTCTAATAATGAACTAAATATTTTTGGATGATTCGTCATTCCATTTCTTCATTCCAACACAATCCAATTTTATTTTCCATTTCCATTCCAATCATGAGCCAAACATGCCCTTAATATTTGTTTTCATAGTACCCTTATATGGGACATTGATTCGGACTTTCAGACTTGTTAATGAAAGAGGTGGATATTATGATCTAGTTATAATCTTGAGGGTGATGACATTTGATTGGTAGACGCTAGGTCAAACAAGAACTTGTCTGCCTTTCTTCCATCAATGGGGGCTGATTCTTGCTGTGTGTTAGTTTGATGAAGAGATAGTAGTAGAAATGATCAATAGTGTTCTGGTCACTGAAATCACCCTCTCCTCCAATATTTTTCTATTGTCTCTTCTTTATTTTTTTCCCCTCCAATTATTTAATGAACGACCTTCTTTTTATTTGTCTAGGTAGAGTCAAATGGTTCTGTCTTTCTAGCATGATAATCTCTAGATATTGGTTCAGTAGTATCATGTTAAGGTAGATTTATACTACTTTATCCACTCTCATCACATGTTATATGACTTCATCAACTAGTAGAGTCCATGTCTTTACGTGTTACTCTCTTTGCATTTAGTCTTTTCTATGCCTCACCAAATTTTTTTGATTTGATCTAGACCTGCTTTTAGGAGTGATTTGATTTTAATCCTAGTTTTGGTAGATGATTCTGTTGCTTAAATGGTGATCTATTGCATTTATTTTATTGGCCGACCTGTTTGATACATTAGGCCAACATAATTTTCATTCGTACTTTTTGCGCGTTTTTACACTTGCAATCTTTCTTTCTTCTTACCTAGCAATATCTGTGTCTCCAAATAAGCTTTCTGGCGCACTTGTTCTGATTATTATTGAATTAAAGGGCTTCACGATCTTTATACATTTGTTCCTTTGCTGCCCTATTTCTAGGTTGTCTTCCTAGTCAGCCTCCTTTTTGTAGTTTTATCAACGGAGGTTATAGTTTGGATGTCCAATTACTGGATTTCAATCCTCCTCCGTGTGATTGGGAGCTACTGTTGAAATATGTAAATTAAGCATAAATGTACTCTAAATACTTGTAATTGCATTTTCCATTTTAATTTTAAATATGTATTATTATTATTATTCTAGAGCATGAAAGTTTCTTCTCTATCTAAGCAGTGATTAATAACATAATGATAAGTATAGTTTCAATATTCAGCTTTAAATGTCAAAAGAAGGGATATATCTAACACAGATCCAATGAGGTCATCTAGACCTGAGATTTGACCTAACCTGCTCGACTTGTCCGACTCGGCTACTCAGGCCAAATTTTGCAGGTCATGTCGAGCCTACAATATAAAGGCACAAGAAAATCTCTACCCTGGCCTGGACCGGCCATTTGTTTAATTGACTGACCTCACCATTTCGGACTGGACTTGGGTATAAAGTAGAGGTTCAAATCCAGAGGATGAAAAATTAACCCATCCGGTACTCAGCCTAGTCCAACCTATGCTCGGGCCTCTATGGCCATCACAAGCATTCACTTGAGACATGCTCGACCTATGACTTCCGTTGTCAAGCATCATCTACACTCCTGATCAACATTGCCTCATTATATCTGTATGTCATTAATGTCATATAATTGCCCGATATCATCTTCTTAAGTATATGCTGGCATTGATTTTTTCTTTTTCTTTTTCCGTTTGAATTATCATGAATATACGTCTAAAATTATGTCCTCTATCGTCAGGTTTCTTTCTTCATCCATTTAATGTATCCTTCATTCATCTCGTTTAGTAATGGCAAAGGGATTAATATGGGCAACTGCTGAGGACTTGGCAAAGAATCGAGCCACAGTGTTGTCGTTGTACCGTCAAATATTAAGAAGCCTTAATTCTCCTGATCTTCCCTTAACGCTTGCTGCTCGCCTTGCTAAGAAAGCTGAGGTTCGAACAATCTTCTTGTTTGGGTCTGAGGAGCGATCCCTGCACAACATTGCCGATCTCATAGATGCTGCCCGCTACTCGCTCTCCATCCTCAAAAAGGGTCGTCTTCCATAAATATCTTCCATAGCACGCCTCTTGTTAGTGTTTTTTTTTCTTTTTTTCTGCTGCTT
Organism: Tillandsia fasciculata; assembly: GCA_029168755.2. NCBI lineage: Eukaryota > Viridiplantae > Streptophyta > Magnoliopsida > Poales > Bromeliaceae > Tillandsia > Tillandsia fasciculata. Next base: position 30,029,381 of record CM054932.1, on the reverse strand, counting down.
CTATATATCTTTGAATTTTTCTTCATTTTGTTTTTGATTTTTTTTTAAGCCTTCCATGACTAATATAAGATGGATCTGTCTTACATTTACTTATGACACTTTTCCTTAGAATCAGTTTCGTGAAAAACTCACAGCATGAATTAGTTTCAGGGATACCGGAAGAAATATCTTGATGCATCGTTATCTAATTAATGTATGGTTTTCTATATTTAAGGATCAGTTTTAATTTTCTTGATCTTTTTTGGCTATCGATATCGAGAAATTTTTGTTTCATTTGAGATTATTGACAATCATATTTCCTTTATGGCTTTTGCATTTTCTATCCAAACTTGAAATTTTCTATCCATAGTATACTTAAGGGCAAGGATAATGGCAATTGATGACCGTACTAATTTTCTTTTGTAAAACAGGCTTGTAAAGAAGTAACTAATCCTAGTAACATGGATCTTGACTCAATGAAAGATGCATTTGACCGAGTTGCCAAGAAGCAGAAGCTCTCATCCTCGAAAACCCAAGATCTTGTCGACCAAGTTGGGAAGGAAATTGAGCAGGCAATTCTGAAGATACGGGATGATGCAGGCTGTTCTGACCATGCTATCATTCTCAGAGAGCTTAACAATACGCTAAAAGAAATGGCCCCAATGAACCAATTAGAAGCCTACTATAAGGAAATCAATGTTGTTCTCATGAAGTACATCAAGCTCCTGGAGAAACACTTCAATCCAGATATATCCAAGGCATACAGAAATGTTGACTTTGACAGCCACATAATACATGAAATCATCGCTGCTCATTTCTACCGCCAGGGCCTCTTTGATCTTGGTGACTGCTTCGTTAAGGAATCAAATGAGTCCCAGGCTGCATCTTGGAAATCCCAGTTCCAAGAGATGTACTCTATACTTGACGCAATGAAAAGCAGTAAAAACCTTGAATCTGCTATAAATTGGGCCACCAAGAACAGCGAGCAGCTTTCCCAGAATGGCTCTGCCCTGGAACTGAAGCTTCACCATCTGCAGTTCATTGAGATACTGAAAAGGGAAGGAAGCAGAGATGAGGCTCTGAAATATGCACGCAGATACTTGGCTCCTTTCGCTCAGGTTCACACGGTTAAGATCCAGAAGCTGATGGCCTGTCTCTTATGGGCCGGGCGGCTGGACCAGTCTCCGTACTCTAACTTAATCTCAACCTCACATTGGGACAATCTGAGCAGCGAATTCACACACCAGTTCTGCAGTCTTTTTGGGCAGTCATGTGAGAACCCACTTTGTGTGGTGATAGATGCGGGGGCGCAAGCACTTCCAACACTGCTGAAGATGGCGATGGTTATGGCTTCTAAGAAGAACGAGTGGGATGACTTGAAGCAGCTGCCAGTGCCGGTGGACCTGCGCAGGGAGTTCCAATTCCACTCGGTGTTTGTGTGCCCTGTGCTCCGAGAACAAGGAAGCGATGAGAACCCGCCAATGCTTATGCCGTGCGGGCATGTGCTTTCAAAGCAGTCGATTGTGAAGTTGTCGAAGAGCGGAACTCGGATGTTCAAGTGCCCCTATTGTCCCGTGGAGGCTGTAGTGTCGGAATGCAGGCAGATTCATTTCTAGAGTCTCAAAGGTTAGGCCAATTTCTCTGGTACATTTGATTCCTGAGTTTGAACTTAGGTCTAGTCCGGTAATGTGGTGGCTAAAAGCACAGCAAATAATTTAAAAGTGTTTTTAAGCTTTACTTTTTTAATGCTATAAATTATATTATGTTGGCCTCTAGAAAAGTATGTATGTATGCTTCACTAGTGGTTGATGCTTCTCCAGTGACGTTCGCCACTGCAATTCTAGAGCACCGGAGGAGGAAAGATTGTTTGTGTTTTTGGGTTGTTTAAGCCTCTGAAAGCATCTACCCAATGCTTTTAGCTAACACTTTTATCAAACTTAGCCTGATAAATTAGGTATATAAGATGCTTTGTTCTTAGATCCCTTAAATTAGGCTGATATTTTCAAATGTCATATGTCCCTGGAAAAATTTTCTTCTTGCAGCAATTGTCTCTACAATAATATTTGTTTGTGAACATTTCTTGAATGCTGCTGTATGTGATTTCCGTTCCCTGTTAGTTTGGATGTTGCAATACTCTTCTTGCTTCAGCTCCCATCTGGTCCAGGGAGATTAAAAAGAAGAGGAAGGTGTGAGTCATTTAATTAAGACTTGATTTTTCAACTGGTTCTTGTAAGGTAATTAGTTAAAAGTGTATTGCTTTGGTCCCCTATGAAGTCGTCATTGTATGCTGTTCGCATGTTGGCAAGTCTTTTGGGTATTTGGGAGTGTGCGTAAGTCAATCAAAATCCCCTATGATGTCTTCATTGTATTTGGGAGTAGTTGGACGCGCGCCCCACGACGACGGCCGCTCCACGCCCAGTGATGGTTCCCTAGAGAAGATAGACCCGTCGCCGGCCTGAGGACTCACTGCTGCTAACGCCGCCCCTGGCACCCAGATCTGAACTGCCTGGCCCACCGGTGCCGTCTCCGCCCCGAACGTAAGTTTTGGAGGAGGATGACGGCATGCCGGTGGTTAGTCCCCTGCCGGACATCACCCCTCCGCCGGTGGGGCCAGACGGCAGCACCCGAGTCCCATCGAGCAGTAGTGTTGAAAATTCACCATGTCAATACAAAATTAGGAAGAAAAAAAAGGAAAACAGTAGCAATCAATACTTTTACGCACCGACAACACACGCTTCAACTACTAGTAAAGCAATCGTTTTATGTCGCCCAATAGAGACCCATCTGGGTCTGTAAATGGGCTGTGCTCGGTCCAGTTGTCTTTTTACAAAGTGCTTAAAGGAGAGGTGGGGGGAGTCGGTCTCATTCCTGCATTTTTTTTTAAAAAAAAATAAAATAATAATAATAAAATTAATCCCCACCACCCACCAATCCACCATTGATTTCCAGCTTGCTCCGCAGGTTGCCACCGCGCGTTGATCTGTAAATTTAAACACCACCGCGTCGCGTTGTAATGGCCCAGAATTTCGCGGGTCTTCTATAAAAGTCGCAGTCACTTCCATACATGAACATGACACGGGGACCGGGGTGAAGACTACGAGTAAGTCTTCCACACCATATCAATTATATTCATCCGATCAAATAAACTTATTTTAAAATAAATATAATAAAAATTATATATATTATTATTATTATTATTATTATTATTATTATTATTTTTTAATCGTGTTCCACCATAGGTGTCCGCATTAACCCGAAAAGTCAAATACCCGAGATGTCACGTTTTAATGCCCCAAAATATCCGACGGTCTTTTATGTAAGTTGCAGTTATCTTCGTCCGGAGTGAAGACAGCAAACTAAAATTCCAATCAAATACTTTTCTTTTTTTTAGAGAAAAGTATAATAAAATATTTTTTGTTACAGTGTTCCACCGCAGGTGTTCCATTGACCTGTAAAGTCAACCAAAACAGGTGTCGCGTTTTAATGCTCCAAAAAAATCTTCTGTGCAGCAGTAAGCTACATTCAACAAATTAAATATCTCATTACGAGAAAAAAATATATAATAAACATATATTTTTTTATAAATTATAATAAAATAGACCATATAAAAAAATTAAATTTGAATATTATTAAAGAATAAAATTAGCTTCTTTTTTTTCTCTCTCTCTCTCGGAGGGGAGGTTGTTGCTTGGATAGAAAACCAAAAAAAAAAAAGAAAACTCAATAAATACTATATGTATGAATTTGAGCATGAATTGAACACGTGTATTCAATCGTTTATTCTCTATTATTAAATATGTAAAATAATTAAAATAAAATTATTTTAAGATAATAAATTTGTGGTTTCTAACGTCAAAGTTGATACTCGGAGACAGGGTCCAAATCTCGTCGGAAGTTCGGGGACGGGTGGTGCAATCAATTCGCACTAAGACCGTGTCATGTGTCGGGTCAAAGCTTTGGTTGGTCAATCGAGTGGACCCGATATGTACGGGTTCGGGTTCTCTACGGAAACATCTCTCACTCGTTTCCGACCCGGTCCAATTACTGTAGAAACAGATCACATGTACACATTTATGCCTAGTATTTATTTATTTATTATTTTTTAAAAAAAAAAAAGAAAAGTAGCATACTATTATTTCCTTTATTTTTTTAAAAAAAAATAAATTCAAGTACCAATTATCAAACGCTTTACCACTTACGTTAGGAACAGTCGATCATTCATATTTATGATCCTTGAACTTCTTATGTACAATTTAAATTTTTTATTTTTCTATTTTTCACAAATATTATACTAGTCAAAAATTATTCCAAAAAATATATGAGACATATAGAACCCAACTGCTATATTATCGATAGTATCAAGCATTTTATGCTGTCAAATTTTTTTCCGTTAGATCTATCTTTTTTATCATTTTCACCTTTTAGATCATACTATTCCACCAACCATCCGCTAAAATCTAGTGAATCATTCTAAGGGCACATCCAAAAATCGAAAATCTAATAATACCAGTGACATGATGCTATTGATATATAGTATAGTAGCCTGCTTCGAGACAAATGTACTTTTAACTTTTTACACTATAAATTTATATAAAATAATTATTTTATTAAAAAAAGTTGAGCCATATTACAGTATAATAGTTGTTTCATATAATATAATATGATATCGAGATTTTGAATTTGAGTTCTGCTAGAAACTTCTGAGTTTATTAAAAGCTTTTTAACCCAAGCATGAAGAGAAGTTTTCAAAATATAACGATTATTTCGTACAGTTTAACGTTTCTGTTTTCTTAGTATATTTTTTTTTTCAAATAGCATATATTCTCCTAAAATGAGACTAATGCAAAATAATACTTGGTTACCATAATCCCTCTTAAATTATTAGCACCCTTTTTTTACACTAAAGAGAAAAAAATACAAATTGTCGGCATCATTTATTTTTTTTTAAATATAAATTCAGCTACAAATATAAAACAATCATCAGGCTTTTAATTTAAAATTTTAAATACTAATTATTAAATTTTTAGCTAACTGTATCGGATATGGTGGCAACTTTAATTGAATAGGACACAAGAAAATTAGGTTTAAAGTCATAATAATCGCAGCCTCATTGGTCATCACATGCACCCCTTTAATTAATTTTAGCTTTTTTTTTTTAGCTCTCACTTTATTGTAGTTGTGCACTTTAACTAATAAAAGAATAATGGAATTTGATGTGCTTTTAGAAGAATATTGCTTTTCCACCATATCTTTTTATTCCAAATGGCTCCTACGAGTTATTACATTATATTTATCTAGAGTGAAAAAAAGATAAATCAAAATAATATTTAAATAATAGCCACTTTATTTTATATATACATATTAGCCCAATTTCCTACCAAATGTGTATTAACGTTTACATTATGAATGGCTTTTTAGGTCTTAATTAAGCTTCTTAGAATAGCTAGTTTAATTAATGTACGTAATAGTAGGTTTTTTTTTTTTCTTTTTTTTTTTTTCTTTTTTTGAGAGAATGATGGGTAAATTCAAACACAAAAATATTAAAAACATGATTTTTATTTTTATTTTTATTTTTATTTTATTTTATTTTATTTTATTTTATTTTTTTTTTTTGTGTGTGGATAGCTTTAAATATTGTTTCGAGAACTATGGTTATATTTATATTATTCAATATATTAGTGGGGTCAATTTTAAATCCGCTTGTTTTGGGAGTTGTGGGCAGGAATGCCAACGGATCGAATTCGGGACGAATTTTTAAAAATTCAAATTCGAACTCGACTAAATACCTGAAATTCGAATATGAACTCGAATCTGGTAGATTTTAAAAATTAATATCCAAATTTGATTCCGATAAAAATTTTAAAATTCAAATTCGAATTCAAAAATTCATACCCGAAACAATTATTTCTTTTTTTCTCTTTATAATATTTCAAAGCATATTACATTAAATCTAAATTTTTAAAATATAATATCAAATATTTATATATATAGATATTATATAACGTAAAATTAATTCAGGTTCGGATCAGGTCAGGTATCGTCAAAATTCATATCCAAACTTAAATTCATCGGTTTTTTATTTTTTATATCCGTATCTAAATTCGTTTAATATTGGATAAATTCATTTCGTTCGGATTTAAATTCAGATAAAATTTTGAATATCCGTACCTATTGACAATCTCTATATTCTACCACTAGTCAAAGTTTCTTTTTCATATCCCATCTATTAAATATATGTATCTTCTATGGTATCTATTAATTTTAAATATTTTTTATATTATTTATCTAGTACAAAGTTTAATTTTCTATAATTTTCTATATTTTGTTTCTAAATTTTTGAATTTAATTTTTTGTTGGACTGACCTTTTCAGTAACATAATATTAGAGGTCTTACATTAATTCGAATCTTATAACTTTTGACCCTTTCTAATTTTTTATATTTAATTTAAATTTATATTTTAAACACATAAAAAAAATATTAAATATGAATATTAAAAATATAATTACTATTTGGAAGAATTAATTTTCTCATGTGTATACAGCTGTTAACAAGTTGGAGTGAGAGGGGTCAAATACATGTAATTTAATAATAATAATAAAAAATGCCATAATAAATTATCAAATGAGACAAAATTGGAAAATGGGTGGAAAAGGAAAGGAACGCAGAAATATGGAAATACGAGGTCAAGGTCACAGACACCGACCATGTTGAATGGAGAAAAAACTCACACCACTCTCTTTCTTGTAGAGATTATTGTCCCCACAAATTGGGCTCCTCAAAATTCAAATATAAAAATCATAACATTTTAAAATAAAAATGATTTATGATCTAAAAATTTCGGTCAATTTGCTTAAAAAATTTATGGTTTTGATATTTTGTAAAAATAGATCACTTTTTTTTTTTATTTTGCAAATTCGATTCGAATTTTATAATTTCGGATTAAAATACTCTACCTGCTATGCTTTCAGATACGTAGAAAATAAAGTACGATTCGTTGTCAGATGTCACGTATCTTATTTTATCGAAATGTCATCCAAATTGTGTTGCGCTATTCGTTAGTTTCGTTGCTTACTGATCAAATATATATATTTTTAATAAAGATTGACTAAATATATTTTGAACAAAACGATCACACAATATGGCGACGGAATGAAGCAAACTATAGTTTACTAATAAAGAAACCATAATCTGTAGAGATATATTATCCAAATACCAAACAATAAAAAGAAGATTATAGCAAACTATAGTTAGTTTTAATATGTAGATTATACTTCACAGTGGGAACTGATGTTGTGGGAACAATATAGGTTGATACGACTGATCATGTGCACTGACAAAAAATAGATTTTTTTTAACATTTCACATTTTATCCCCTGCCATTAATTATAGCTAAATATTCTTATCTTAGTTATAAGATGATATATATATACATGCAGTACGTGCAGATTTTTAAGTTCTAGGTTCAGGTTTAGAATACCTGGTAAAATTTAAGACTCATTAAATTAAAAATGAAATCTAAAGTACACATTATTTGGGTGACTTGGTCTATAGAATATGCATGGTCCATACAAAAAAATTATTTCTCTCTCCTTGGTCTCTATCTTGCTCTCCCCATTACAAGGACATGTGGAGACATGGTCAAATTAATAAACTAAAGAGAAATATTCGATGACACCCAAGTAAATAATTAGTAGACAAAAAAACTATTTATACATAGAGGAAATTTATTAATTATATATAATCTTTTTCTCAATTTTTGGGTTATTAAATTTTTGAAAAAGTTGATTTGATTAGAAAAATTCAAAAAAGTCAAATCTCATTCAAACAAAATCATATAGTACCCCTCCTCCTCCTCTCACTATATATATATATAGCCAACCTACAAAAACCATATATATATTGCTTGTATTACTGGGTTCTCTTGTTCCCATATCATTAAACATCTCTCTCTCTCTCTCTCTCTCTCTCTCTCTCTCTCTCTCTCTCTCTCTCTCTATATATATATATATATATAATTGGCTTGTAGCTAGTAATGGATAAATTGAATGAGGAGGAGATCTCTGAGTTCCAAGAAGCTTTCTCTCTCTTTGACAAAGATGGAGATGGTAATTAAGCTCATCATTTTTTTTATTTCTTTTTTCTTAATTTTTTAAGGTTATTTTGTAGCTTCTAATATTGGATGTCATAACTTTTCTTTTTGTTAAGAGAAATGGGCAATCCAATTTGCTAGCTGTTTTTGTTCTTCTTTTTTTTGCTTTGGTTTTGTTTGAACAAATGTGTATGTGATGGACTAGGAAATTCTTAAAAATGCTTTTCTTTTTTGGGTAGTTGTACTTGTTCACTTGTTACTACTTTTTTTATAACTATTACTTGGTCAATTCTTAACTAATACCTATAAAATTAATTTCTCATTGATAAATGGACCATACATTACTTTTAATCAATCACTATATGAAGTAAGTTTAATTGGTTACTACTTATAATATGCTTTAACAATTTATTGCCTCTTTTGTTTTGGAAAACTGCAGGGTGCATCACTTTAAAAGAACTTGAAACAGTGATCAAATCTCTGGGCCAGGACCCAAGCAAAGAAGAGTTACAAGAGATGATCCGCGACGTCGACTGCGACGGCGACGGCACGATCGAGTTCGGCGAGTTCTTGAATCTAATGGTTACAAAAATGAAGGTAGAAATTAAGAACAATATTATACTCTAATCTAATAACTAAGCAAGTTAATTAATGAACTTGGCATATATAATCTTTATAAATAGTATTTAATTGTAACGTCTTAATAATTTCACATAAAAAAAAAAAAAAAATGACTGTGAATATAAAAGTTCACACACACTATTATTATTATTATCATAGTCGAAATCTAGCTGCAGAAAGTGTGAGAGTTAAGTGTTATATAGGATAAAAAATTATATTATGAATTTGGGCTAAACATTTCGAGTCGTAGTTTAAATCTAACGAGTTATTATTATTAGCGGGTCAGATTGATACGTATATTATTTTTAATATAGCTGTGCAATTTTTTATTGCAGGAAAATGATTCCGAGGAGGAACTGAGAGAAGCTTTTAAGGTCTTTGATAAAGATCAGAATGGATTTATCTCAGCAAGTGAGGTAAATATACTTAAGATATAAGTTGAAATTAACTTAATCCAACTTTTTATTTTTCTTTTTTATTTTTGCTAAAACTACATACAAAACTAACATAAAAAATGATTAAGCAATGTACAAATGTATGCTCCATTTCTAGCTGAAATTAAACATATTGAAAGCTTAGATATATAGTAAAATCAATTTTTTTAAAAAATTACACAGTAATTTTCAAATAACTCAAAGGTTAGCATACTATTATTTTAAGTCTTAGATGTTTTAAATTTGTCTAAATAATAATTATTATTATTATTATTTATTTTTTTTGTGGTTTTGAAATTTGTATAGCTACGACATGTGATGATAAATCTCGGGGAGAAATTAACGGATGAGGAGGTGGCGCAAATGATCAAAGAAGCCGATTTGGACGGTGATGGGCAGGTGAACTACGAAGAATTCGTGCGCATGATGATGCTCTCTAATCAATAATTAAGTACTAGTTAATTCTCATTTCGAATGTATTAAAGCTACTTGATATTGGAGATATATATATTATTTGTATCAAAAAAAAATTGTAATTATATATAATTTTTTATCTTTTTCTTCGATCAAATCGAACGGATATGGATCTTCTACTATTCCTCATGTCCTTTTTTGCCTTTATATAAATTAAAATATTAGTGATCAAATAACAAAAAATATTTATTGTCTTATTTGATCACTTTATATATATATAAAACATGATTAAGAAATATGCTTGTACTTAGTAATTTTAATAATTGATGTGATTAATATGAAATGTTTATTTACGATATAATTATACAAATTATTTACAAATAAACTCAGACGAAAAAAATAGATCAATATATTTAAATTATTTAATAATTTTATTATGATATATTAGTTTAGCCTTACTTTTGGTCCTCAAATTTTGTGGCCATGGACATTTTGGTTATTAAACTTTAATTAATTATATTTTTTTGATTCAAATTTTTTCAATTATTAGAATTAAATCTTACCACACAATTTTAAAAACTAGTTACTAATATTTCACTTTCAAAAAAGCAACTACACTCTCGAGTGACAATTAATGCATTATTATTTAATCAGCTAAATTATATTATAAAATTTATAATAATTCAGATAAAAAATTACAAGAATAATATTAATTCTTTATACCTCTCAACACTTCATAAATATCTTATTTATCTCCACTTTTTTTATTAAGTTATTTCGAATTAAATTTGAATTAAATTTTTACCTGTGTTAAAAAATTAAAATAGTTATTTTGTTTCTAGTTAACTTGAGGACAAATAAAAAAGCGAAAGCTATAAATTTTATATTAATTATTAATAATTTACTTAACTCTAATAGTATATTTGAAAAAAATTAAAATGTTAAAATAATATTTTTAATATTAACTTTTGAAAGGAGTAAATAAAAAAATAAAAATTTATTCTAAAATTATAATAAATTAAAAATTGTGAACGAAAATGTGGCGTGCCTCAAAGTGTCGGTGCACTTTAGCACGTGGATGTGAAAGCGACCGTTCATCCGATGCTCTCAAATTCGTGGAATTCGATTTTAGGGTCAAAGTCAAACTCCTTTGTCGTACAAACACTTATTATTAGCCGTCGAAGAAGGATCAACGGGTAGAAATTTGATTTGTGCATGTTCTTGGCATTGTAATTCCATTAATCACATGGTTGAATTGGCCTTCCATTTCCATGTATCCACTTTGTAGCACACCATGTGTTCGATAAAATGTCTCTTAGAAAAATTCAACTATTTTGGATCTCCTTTTATTGATTGTTGGAGTAACTTCTACTAATTACCCACCACATTCTAATTGCAGGAGTGTTACACTTTATGAGGATGGTAATTTAGTTGGTACCACATTGGATAGAGATAAAGGTTTTAACTTGAAAGATAAGCAAAACCACTATCTAAATTTGAGTAATCTCGATTCACATTTATTATCTCGATTTAGATAAATCTAGATTTCCTGAGATATTTCTGGTATTAATTTTTTTTTTTTGAAAAAATAAGATATCACACTGTCTGCTTTATTCAATAAGTAACTGAATTTAGCTATAGCAGTGAGACAGCCAGGCCTCGGACGAAGAAAGGCAAAAAATAATAATAATAATAATAATAATAATAATAATAATAATAATTGCCGTTAACCTCCCACACCTCTACAGCATATCTAATTTTTTCGACTGCACGGACGCAGAGAATATTTCTGATATTAGTTATTCAAAATAATTTATAAATATGAGAGAAGCCTATATACACAGAGAAGTAGCTTTTTTTTTTCTTCATAAAAATTAAGTAAAGGAATAACATACTATCAATCTCTAGCTAGGAAAAAAAAAAAAAAAATTGTTACGTAATTAGTATGCGTAAATAGTAATAAAAGTCATCAATTGATTGTGTAAATTGTAAGAAAAGAGAGAGAGAGATTAAGAAAGAGAAAGGAGTAAAGAGGGTGGTTGGACCACTCTTAATTAATGCTTTGAATTGGCCTTAAGAGAGTAGTGCATGTAAAACATTCCACATTTGATCCATTCAACATGGTCATGTTTCTATTTCTATGTAGTATGTACAATATTACTGAGCTTACTGTACTGAGAAATTATATGCACCAGGCCTTTGGTTGGGATCAAGGGGTCTTAGACTTGGTCTTTTATTTTTCCTCCATTCCAAGTATTTATAGTGAGGTCTGAGTGTGAAAGTGACAACAATCGAGGGGTGGCAAAATGTGACTTGACCCGGTTAACCGGCGAATTCGACCTGGAACATAACATGAACTGGAGAGAAATCTTGTTTGAAAAACTGGACTTGATCAAAATCGCAGCCTGGGCTGCAGATTTCAAGTTACTAATCAGCAAGATTACAATATTGTCATGTTAAATTCCTTATTTTTCTAGAAACTATGTTGAAACAGTACAATCCTTGCACTCTTATGGAAAACCATGTTCAAACTGTAAATTTGCTTCAGAAGACTGAAACAAAATACAAAATTCTCAAGCAAATATAACTGCTACATGATATCTCCGCGTTTCTGATATCACTCACTTATACAGTCCAAACAAGCCACATCTGAAACAATTCTCCTCAATATCAACTCGATAAATTCAAAAACTATAATCGAATGTGAAAAAGAATGAAAACAAAGAAGCTAGAGAGCATACGCAGCAGCACTTACTTACTGGTTGTGGTGCAACACATGCAACTGGCGAAAAGAGAGGAGCGCGGTTTCTGCTTACCTCTCCCTTTTGGAGACATTGCTGTTTTCTGTGGAGTGGAGATGCACATTTCTGCATCATTCTTCTTCGGAATAAGGCCCGCTTTTTCATCAGATGATTCTGCAGTGAAAACATCCTGCTTCATTAGGCTGACCAGTGGTATCTTCAGTTTTCTCGAGTCTTTTCTTTCTAGTGAAGTAAGTTCCCGCTCTTTCGAATTCTTTCGACTTAGCAGTGGGCTCTTATCTGATTCTTCCTTGCTGGATTCGATTATCGAGGTCGTGTTAACGTCGTATATTGCGCTCTCTTTAGTGTCAGGAATGCTTGTTTGGGAACCAACAGTGTCATCTTCAGCAGTTTTCTCATGATTTGACGGAGTCTTGTCAGGTTCTTCGCACTTGACTTCCAAGATATTGGCAGTGCTTGCAGGCTTTTTTTGGTTTTCAGAGACATCAATGAGACAACTTGCACTTTCGATTGGATGGAGCAGTGGAATTTTCTCACAATCCTTTTGCGGCGAATTAGATTCTGAATTTATGATTTCTACACTTGATTTTTCAAGACAGAATATACTCTCAATAGTCTCTGCCGTAGATCTTTCAGCGTTCACTACGTTCGCTAAATCCAGATTTGTGCCAATATTTTCAAACCCTGAAACTTCATTTTCTTGAGCCAAAACTTGGTCTGCTTCGCAATTGCTTTTGTCAATGATAGCTCTGAACTCTGAGGAGATGTTTAGGCAGTTATTTATGTCTCCGGCAGTACAGATGCTTATAACCGATTCGTTGGAAGGTCCATCACTTGTCTCTATGGTGGATTCAGCTTCAGTATACTGTTCTTCGACTTCTTTTGAGTGATTTGGAGATTTTTGCTGCAACATAATTGAGCTTTTATCAGTATCATCTGATTCTGATTGATAGGAAGCTGAATTTACTGTTCCTACTAAATCCAAATCATGTACAGGCTCCTCTTTCGACATGCTTGTATCAGGAACTTTGATTTGACCACCGAAAACTTCCTCGGTGCCTTCTCTTCTTTCCTCTGCAGCATTTCCTCCTGCATTTGGGTCTTTTGTTTCCTTGGTCATGTTTTCATCCACACTTCGTTCAGGCTCTAGTAATGTTGATATCCAGTCTCTAATAGATTCGTTTTGTTCCTCTAGTAAATCGGTTGCATCATTTGAGATAGCGGTTGTATTAATCTCGTCCTCTGCATCTAAATCCGCTTTTTCCTTCACATTGTCTTCACTTGAAATTGCATCATCTTCTACATTCTGATCTTCTTTTTTTACATGCTGACTCTCTATCACAGTCTCACTGTCGCAACTGTTGATACCATTCATATCTTTTGCTTGCATTAGCTGCTTGAAAATTGAGTATTCGGACCAACTATTTGCCTTATCAAGCTTTTCTTCTTGTCCAGCAATTATTGTGCTAAATTGTGTATTGTAATTATCAACCATACCGTCATCGATCTTTGTTTGTGCTGATGCTACTTCAGGAAAAAGATTCATTCCGTTATCATTCAGGTCTATTTTTGGAGGCGATTGATAAATCTCTTTGAGTTCTTCTTCTATAAGCAAGGCTTTAAGATCAGAATCGACAGCATTGAGAAATATTGTGTTGATTGATTCAGCTGACAAAGTATTTCCTGGGTGAAATGCTATGTGTTTACTTTCTACTTTGTCTTCTTCCTGGAGTACTTCTTGTTCAATTTGTATTTCATTTCTGTCCACCAAAATTTTCTCTCTGCAGGATCCACTCACTCCATCTAGTGAATCGATTATATTATTTCCTTTTAATGATATGGAGTTTGCAACACTGCTTTCATCAAATTTCTCGCTCATCACATCTCCAATTTGATCAACCTTTTCGGTGAATTCTGGACTATTTTCATCACTAAACTTCTTTTCTTTGAGATCTGCATCATAGGATTCTGCAGAAGTGATTCTGGGATTTTCCGTTCCTTCGTTGTTCTCTAGATCTACTAATAGGATCGGTTGCGTTTCTTCTTTTCTAGATAGAGCGTCAAGTGCCGAATTGCTCTTCATCTCTTCCTCTGTTAAGATCAAACATAGTATAATGAAGCGCTCATAAATATATGTAGATCTCGAGTATTACGCATCTATCTAATGTCTAAGCATAAGGCTGTATTGATACTTTAAGAGTTAACATTGTGATAGTATTTTGGTACAGCAAACTAGCGCTTTAAAATTGCCATTTTTTAAGCAAGAACGTCTTATTTATTCCGTCATTTACGCTTTGAAGGTTCTGAATTTTGAAAATTAGTCGTCGAGAATATCTACTCAAATAGCATCTGCTCAATACAATACATAATAAGCAGTTGAAAGTAAACTTGTAGGCTACAGCATGCTTGTAACTTTTGCCCATCTAGTAGAAAAAAATTATTTGCTCTATCAGTTCATTATACTAAAAAGCTCAGAGATGTTAGTAGTTGAATCATAGAAGATAACTAACCTTTTTCTTCAGATGAATTTTGCTGATTCTGTTCATCTTCTGCTGCGAACGAATGAGCTTGATCGGATTCTTTTTGTAGATTTGCTTCATTCACGATGTTGGTCGCAACAGTGCCATCTGAAATGATTGAATCTAACAAAGATTCATTTGTGGCTAAATCCTCAGCATCTTGCTCAGGACCTAAAGTCTAACTACTTGCAAATTAAACAGAAATGCTAGCTGCAATCTGATTACTCATTGAATCACAATAAGTGACCGACCTGATTCTTCAGATGATTCTTGCTGATTCTGTTCTTCTGTTTGCTTTGGATCATCTTCAATGGACTCCATACGCTTTTCTTCTATATTTGCTTGATTCACCATGTTGGTTGTGCCTGCTCCATTCGACACAATCACATCTTTCAATGGTTCATTTGTGGCTACATCCTCAGCATCATATTTCTCGGTAGCTGGAGGAGGGATTAAGAATTGCAAAATGATCAAAAAGCTAAATGCTTCCAAATTAAACCAAAACATCTCACTCATACCTTTTAAAGAATCCGAAGACATGATTGCTTTAGCAGCCTCAGCATTGTCTAGTTCTGATGCTGAACAATGAAACAAATAAAAGTAAGTACCTAAACATGCAAACTTTGATGCCGAGAAACATAAGAGTCCTACGTAAATATACCATCAAAACCAGTGGCATTGCTGTTCCCCATCTCATTGCCCATGGCACCTATCAACTCAATCTCTGAAATGTTAAGAAAGATGTTTGGTAAGCGACTACGATCTAATTCAGCGTCGACATAGGTTTTCGAAGCTAGGCATTAAAATAACATGGAAAGGGACAATGAACACACTATACCATGATGATCATGCACACTGTAAAGATTTCTGGAGAGACTTCAGTAGACATCAGACACTGGAACTTATGTCAGACTTAATCCTTTTCAATCTGCTAAGTTCCAGCAATTAGATTAGACAGTGCTTTCCTGAAAATAAGTAGCTGTTAATGCCGACATTAGCATTTGTCGGTCGTTCGCTCTAAAAGTTGTCAGTGTTATTGGACCAGTTTGATCAACTAGTGGGAACAGCTCTTAAGCAGAGAATAGCTTTCGGCGCGCGAGCAGTACTGATCCCAAGAGGGGGAGCATGCAGGGTGTGCATTAGTTTAATTAGATGTGTTGGAGGTTTCTTGGTGTTAAAGACTACGTAGGTGTATGATAGGGCTAGATCCTTAGTTTCTTAATTGTAGTCTAATAATGACTGTGGCTTCTCTCTGTGTGAGTTGTTTTGTATAATTCTTGTGGGAAATAATGTGAGTTAACAAGGGGTCTCTTTTGTGCTTTCTTTGCCTTTCACAGGGTGGCAGTGGGTTTCCACCACTAAAACAACAGATGATGTTATGATTACCATCACTTTCCTTCTGTTGATCATTAAAACTTACATTGAACTCTTTGGGCCACATTTGTTCCTACCAATACTATTTATATATCTTGATATACTACACATCTCCCAGACTCCTTACTCTTTTATTTAATTCAGACATCGGTCGTTACCTTTTCTGGTACTAGATATGTTGTGGGAATAAGATCATATAGAAATAAAGAGACCATAACTTGGTATTTTAGGTTCGAGCCTGGTCCAAGATGGCCGGGCCAGGCTGAGTCAAACGGTAAAACCTCGGGCCTCACCGGGTCGACAACACTAAAACCCCGGATCCAAACCGGACTTTATCGGATCTCTCATTACCTGATGCAGTTCGACCTAGCGAGCCAGGCTAGGCAGGCCCCAAATATGCTTCGGTCTAAAAAACACGAACATACGTGTGCTGACATACACACGTGTGTATATATATATATATAGCCTTGTTTCTCTTATTAACTTAATTTGGATTGAACCTAATCTAGCTGTTGTTGTTTTCATTTCGTATGCATTGGACTTGGATAAATATATATATAATAAAGTTAGATTACTATGCTATCAATAGAACCAAGTATTTAGTACTATCAAATTTTTGATTCTTGAATAAAAAGATGTGCGGTTAGATAATATATAGTTTCCTAGAGTTTAGTGGGTGATTGATGGAATAATATAATCTAAATGGTAGAAATGATTACAGGAATAGATTTAACGGCAGAAAAAATTAATAATACTAGATGCTTAGTACTATTGATAATATAGTAGCCAGACTCAATATAATATTTGAAATATTAAGCTTATATGTCGGTTTTGTATTTTTCGTTCTCCAAAAGAGCCCATTTTTTATTGGGCCGTACTTTAATGGGCCTCTAATAAGACAAATGGTTTCAACACTTACATGGGCTTGGTTAAAGGCCCTTACAATTAGTTATGGGCTTAATTAATTACTCACTAAATATACGAGATCTATTTTTTTTTTTCTTTTTTTCCCCTTCCTTTAATGCAAAACCATTTTTAAGACAAAAAAAAAAAAAAAGAGGAAAAAGATTTTTTTTTTTTTTTTTTAAAAGGAAAACTTGTATTATAAATTATTGAAAAATTGCTTTTCTCTACAGCTACATGATGCATCTATATCCCACTGCTCAGAGAAATTGCTTCTCTGATCTGTAGCTACATGCATCTACATCACACTGCTTTTGAACAGCTAGATAAATAGATCATGCTCTATATATAAACTAGCCTAAGTACTATATGCATACGTACTCTATAGAGAAAGAGTGGTCCATCTTGTAATCTTCCAACTGTCATGATATTTTTACTTCTCTATCAACTCATCTTGGTTCATCAATTTTTAGATCTCTCACTACTATTTTCTTGATCCTAGCAATTCATTATTATTGTACACTACAATGACAATTAATTGTAACACTCCTCAAACCCAACCCCCCCCCCCCCCCCCACAAAAGTACTTGTGGTCATTGGTATAACACAATTGTGGCTCTTGCATTTAAATGTTACATTCCTAAGCTTTTAGCATCACATGATGATCATATACATGTTGCTTACTAGGCTATGGAAACTCTTATTTTCAACTTTTCTCTTTTGATTAGGTATTTAGTAAGAAGAACTGAAGCAGTTACATATATAAAATTCTACTCCAATCTTTTGATCGGCGCATACGCGTGACATTGAGCATATATGAAGTGATCAGCCATGCGAGCATGTATATATTTTCTACTGGTCCATCGATCTTTCCGATGTAGTCCGCCATCGCCCATGTGCTGATGGTCCCGATTTCTCCGGCGCAGCGTGCCGCGCGTGTTTTTTTTAAAAAAAAAAAAATAATATTTTGTGCATGGAAAGTGAAACAAGCATGCATGACAATTTTAGTATATCATACATCTTCTTCTGGTTATGATGCATAGGATATTTAATGGCCTTGTTCTGGTTCACAGGGCCTGTGAGATCCTTGTTGGTGGGGAGTATTATTGTGGAGAGAGAGAGAGAGAGAGAGAGAGAGAGAGAGAGAGAGAGAGAGGAGGACCACTTCTAATTAGGAACAATGCAGTGTTACATTGAAAGGAGGGAGCTTCATCCATGGACCACTCACTTATTAGGGTTTCATGATTCTGGAGTTTTCTGCAGGTTTTGTTAGGATTCCACACACAGTGGCTTGCTTCACTGTCTACAGCCCTTTGCATGGTACTTAAATTATGAATCTGGCACACCATTGTGGTTTACAACTGAATTGGACAGGGCATTAATAGAATTGTAAGTTTTAATTGGATTTCATATATATATATATATATATATATATATATATATATATATATATATATATATATATATTGTTATAACAAAAGCGGAAAAGATCTAATTCGTTGGGTGCGAAAATACCAAAAGAGAATCGAGAAAGAGAGAAGAAAAATAAAGCACACAATATTTACGTGGTTCGGCCACTGGCCTACGTCCACGGGCGAAGACGGAGCGGAGACTTCCATTATAATCAAAATGGTGTACAAAATATGCCTCTCTCACAAAACCCTAATTCCAAAATACACCCATACTCCTTTTCATCTGCCGCACCAAATAAATAGAATAATGGTATATTTATAATAGTGGCTAAATCCTAATACAACTAGGAATACGAATCCACTAAGATTAGGAATAATCTTAATACGATTAGGCATAATCCAAACTTATCTTAATTGGATAAGCAAAACAGAATAGGGTTAAAAAATCTTCCGGTTGTAGAATTCGAGACATATCTAACAATCTCCACCTTGGCTTGAATTCTCTGTCTTATCCACCAAAACCCTAAAAGCTCCTGAAAGTGCTGCTGCACATGCAAACCAAATATACGGAATTCTTGAATTTGATCGTCTGACTTAATGAGCAAAACCGTGGGGTTCTCTGAAGTGCTAATCTTCTCATTCTCCAGTTACGCCTTTTTGCAACCTCTGCTGCATCAGAACGACAACTTGCCGTAGAGCGAAACTGCTGGAGCGATCAAACTTCTCGATCTCAAATTTCGTCGACGTCTTAAACACCCAAACGAAATCCGGCTCTGATACCAGTTTGTTATAACAAAAGCGGAAAAGATCTAATTCGTTGGGTGCGAAAATACCAAAAGAGAATCGAGAAAGAGAGAAGAAAAATAAAGCACACAATATTTACATGGTTCGGCCACTGGCCTACGTCCACGGGCGAAGACGGAGCGGAGACTTCCATTATAATCAAAATGGTGTACAAAATATGCCTCTCTCACAAAACCCTAATTCCAAAATACACCCATACTCCTTTTCATCTGCCGCACCAAATAAATAGAATAATGGTATATTTATAATAGTGGCTAAATCCTAATACAACTAGGAATACGAATCCACTAAGATTAGGAATAATCTTAATACGATTAGGCATAATCCAAACTTATCTTAATTGGATAAGCAAAACAGAATAGGATTAAAAAATCTTTCGGTTGTAGAATTCGAGACATATCTAACATATATATATATATATATATATATATATATATATAGGACTATATGGCTACAAGTAGATATATTTTTAGTTAATTTATTCATATTAACCCTAAGTACTACTAACTGAATATATGCACATGTACACTATGGACCACCCGATCTTCGGTGATAGCCTGTCGCTTCTTTCGACCATGAGAGACTCTTTTAAGCTCATTTGTGATGCCCAGTGTGTAAATCAAACTTTTAATTGTAAATTTAATTTTAAGTATTATTTGATTGAAATCAACGGTCCCCGGAGCAAATGGCAAAGGATTTGGTTGTTAACATTCGAGACTCGAGTTCAAAGCCTAATTATTTCACATTTTCAGTTAAATTTATTTTAAAAATAAACGAAACAGATAACATGCTATCTTTCTCTTAAATATATATATATATATATATATATATATATATATATATATATATATATATATATATATACAAGCTATTTATTTCATTCAAGGCGAGTGTGAACTATACAACATAAGTGAGACAATTGAGTCTCTCAAGATATCAAAATCTAGAGCCAATTTTGTACATGGTACCTTGATCCCTTCAATGCAAAACTGTCTTCATAATGTATTTTGCTAGTGCAAGCAAAACAATACTATATTTGTACCAGCATTTTCTTAGTGAGCCATCTCTCTCTCCCTCTCTTTCTCTCTCTCTCTCTCAACCACTCAATAACTCATCTGGGTTGGACTCATTGTTGTGAGGCAAGGTCATACATCCTTAATTTCATGTATACAATATGCATGCATTCACACCTCAATTGGACCACATAGAGCTAGCTATTTTAAGCTATGTTCTTCTCTATGTAGGAAAGCCACATCTTAGAGGTAAAGAAGTGCTCTGAGACCTTGGTGCTCTATTCATGATAAAGAGAGATCTCCACCTTTTATGCTTCGGGGGTGAATTGTTTTCTTAAAATGTGCAGTGTGTCTACCTGACCGAAGGTGGGGCTTCTGCAGAAGTTAAAAGCATGTAGGTTGCTTTAAATTGTACTATTTTAGAAGGGAATCTTTATGATGTAATTGCCATGCTTGCCATTGTTGAATGCATGTTGGCAAAACAATTGACCACTATTTACCCTTGTAAACATCATGCAATTAAGCATGAAGCTTTAGTCAAAAATATTTCATTAAATTTGTGAACAATTTAATAAATTTTTAAAGCAGCTAATGGGTATTAACCTTGTGAGTATCATGTCAATTTTGGAGTTATATATAACATGCGAAGGAAAAGAAGTAAAAAATATTGAGAGAGAAAGATAGCAAGCTAATCATTTCGTTTTTTTTACTTTTAAATAAAAAACTTAATTAAAAAAAATAAAATAATTAGCCTTTGAACTTGAAACCACGGATATCAACCATCTAGTCCTTAGCCAACAATGTTAGATACAATCAGTACAAAAGTTAAAATTGTAGAAGGAGAGAATTTTAATGATTTACATAAAAATTTAAAGTTAGGATTCATTTTTAATTGCCTGAAAAGTTAGTAAACTGCATATAAATTTCCCATTCAACATTTAAACCACAAAGTGCAAAAGCTAGCTAGATCTTCAACTTTGGCGCCTAATCTTGGGTATAAAGTACTTAATTAGATATGGTACATGCACCTTCTTTCATCTTTCCTCTTTTCCAATTGCTTTGTCTATTATATATATATATATATATATATATATATATATATATATATATATATATATATATATACATATAAACAAATTATTTTTATCTATGTTTTTCTATTATAGAATGGAAAGTGGTATATCCCAAAATATTGCACCTTGCATACTTTTGATTGAATTTGTTCTAGTTACCATTGTGATCTTTATGCTTTTGTTGTCTTTTACATCAATATTCCTTTTGCAGATTGAATACTGGTCCTTCTTTTTTTCGCATTAATGCATTGATCTATTCATGGAATCTCTCTTTAAAAGTTATTGTTGTTATTATTGGTTATCTAATGCTTTTAATATACACTTTCATCATCTGGTTCCTTCAACTTAATTATATGCTTTGTAGCTAGTGTTGAAATCTTTGTGGCAAGTGTGGGTCCTAGCTGGATTTGTTTGGCAAAAGTTTTCTTCACATAATAATTGATTTAGGTAAGATATATTTATATATAACTTAATAGCGAGATCGATGTTTGTTATTATTATTATTTTTGTTTTTGATGTAATTTTTTTACATTTTATTATATGGTACGTGTTCTTTCTTTTGCTAAGATTAATTTTCCCTTGAATATGGGAGCTACAGTTATTCAATAATGGCTGGGCTATTTAGCGGACGTGTAGAATTTAAATGTGAGAAAACTTTAATTGTAGTGTGTTCTTATAATTAATAGTTTAATGTGAAAATGTTAACAAGATTGAAGAAAGATGTTGAAATGTGCAAATTTATGTGTACTTGCTATGTCAAAATTGGTAGTATACAAATTAAGAGACTAAAATTCTAAAGATTTTAATGAAAAAAAAGGAGAAAATTCGAAAGATGAAAATTCTAGCTTAATCGTCTTTACTGTTTTCAATCTCACCAAAGAAGAAGTAGAAGAAGAAGCAAGTAAGACAATTTTGCCATATTCACTCTAATGTTGTAAATAGCGGATAACAAATATATAGCGCTTGAAAGGTATGAAAGTGGGTAGTGAATAGTACACTACAATAAAACTATACTATAGCGATATTTTTAAATATTTTTAAAATTTTTAAAAAATACTCCTGACAAAAAAATCGACACTTTTAATAAGTGTCGCTATATGTACAGTCGCTAGGGTATATAGCGACATATTATTATAAAGCGTCCTAATAAAAATGTATCCTTATAATCTAATTTTGAATATAGATTTAACATTTATATAAAAGTGTTTTAAAAATATATCCCTAGTGGCCGCTATATATAAGTGTGACAAGGGCACATACAATGTTTTTCGGGTTGTGCTTCTTGGCAACTATCTGGCATTAGATATATTGGGACTTCAAAATAATCTATGGTGAACATACGGAAATAAAGTAAAGTCTCTTTGAGAGCAAAGCATGATTATTTGATTTTTTTCCCAAGCAAATGATTATTCATCTACTTCTCACATTCCTTAAATAGCTAGGACATTGAGGAAGATCCAACAAGGCATATGGGAAATCGATATGATTTTATCTTTGTTCATTCTTTTTGAAGAGAGTAAGGATCCTAAATATTCTATCTTTCTTTTCAATTGTTTGTCCTTGCGGATTCGACATTAATCCTCTCATACCTATTAATTGGTGTATTTGATATACATTTCTTTTACCTTCTGTAAAAGACATTATATAGACGGGATTAGAGGGATTAGTAATCGAAAATAAGGATTCATTTGTTGTCTCAAATGTTCACTTGTAGCATACCATATCTTAATAGGTTGACATAATTTTTCTACCGATGATGGTAGTTCTCCAAAATATAACTTTGTTGTTCAGCATTTTGGACTAACCATCTCTTAGAAGGTATTGTTGAAAAAACGTCAATTTATAACAAAATAAATGTAGCAGTGGCTTGATGAAAACCCAAAATCTTTACTTGATGCTATTAGCTCAGTTGTAGAGCGCGCTCGTGATAATTGTGTGTTGTGCCTGTACTGTAAGGGCCTTTTGTCATTTTGGAGTCAAGCTATTTTCCTTATAGGAGATCCCTTGTGAAATTAGTCTATATTTACATTTCAAATTGTGAAATTAGTCTCAGTTGTGCGAGGTTTAAATAACATGTTCAAATTAGGTTTTGGGAAGAGTATGATTAAAGTCAAGTTTGAATGACAAAGTTAGCGAGATGAGTCTCACATCCTGATGTTTGAGAGTGTGCTGGAAGAGTCCGACGAGAACGTCCAAGGTTAAAAGAAAGAGAAATATAGCACTTCTAAAATTTAAAATAATCTATATAAAAAGTATAATAGAACTAAATTTTTAATGCGACTATAATACTTTAGATGGTAGTTAGACACAAAAAATTAAAAAAGTTATGCATAATAAAACTAAGATAATTTTAAAATAAATAATTTCTGAAAAAGTGGAGCGTGACCTACACAGTACTTATATTTAGCATATTAATTTTTAACAATTGTTGTGATTTTTAATTGATAAACTTGGGTTGTTATCGTATTGTTTTTATCCCATACGAATAAAATTATGATTTTTTCATTCATTTTTTTTTTTTGTATGAAATATGATTGAGTAGTTAGTCCGGAACCACTCTCTAGGTACATCAATTCTTCAATTAGTATACTTTTTTAAGATTTTAATGGTTTTAAGATTTAATTGACCTATCAAATCATCAGAAAATTAAAATAAAAAATATCCTGCTATCACAGCAGCTGCAGGTGCCGTAGCGGCGCTATGGGCTATAGGGGCGTAGAGGCCACTATTTAAAAAACTAACTCTTCCAATACTAATTCTTTCATTAATTAGGTATGAAATTTCGACCACTTCATTAATTAGGACTGAATTAATTAGTTACTAATATTAGCTTTAGTTTTAATAGATATTACTTCCTTATATCTTTCAGTATTGCAAACAACATTCTTAAATCTTAATCCTTACAATTTATTCAATGGTTTCCTACTATGATATATTCCATGCAATATCCTTCAACCTTTATGAGTTTTATCTTTTTTGTGAAATTTATAAAACTTGTCTTTGGAGCTAGATAGGATCTGTTTCCGTCCCTTTTACTCCAAGAGGAAAAAAAAAAATTAAAGTAAAAAATTAGAAATAAAATTTCAAGTCTTATAATTTTAAGGCACCGTTTGGTTGGAAAATAATGATTGGAATAAGATTTTTGTTCTTGTTTTATTTTTCAAACATGTTTGGTTATGAAGGAGAACAATAATTTTCGTTTTTTTAGAATAAACTGGTAAGTACGTATAAAGTTGAAATTACTGTTTCAAACTTTTTTTAAAAAAATAAACTTATTTTTACTAAATAATAAATTTAATTAAAATAAATATAATTTTAATTATTGTATTAGCTTTTTAATTAATCTAATATTTTAAGTAATCTAATTATTGTATTAACTAATTATTTAACTATTAGATAATTAATTAATTAATTAATTAAATTATTTGTAGTTAATTAAATTATTTATTAGGAATACTTATTATTGTTAATTATTTTATCAATTAATATTTATGGTTACCTAACAATAATTAATTAAATAAGTTAAATTAATATTTAATTAATATTTTATATTAATTAATTAGATAAAATATTATTATTTTAAAATTATAATTATTTTTATTTTTACATTTCCAATCTAACTATCCAAACAATTTTTTTCTTATTTTTTAAAATAATTTAATTTTCATCCAAACGTACGTAAAATTAATCTTATTTATATTTATTTCTAAATTTATATCTATTCCTAAAATAAACAATTTTAACTTATACATGAATCAAATGCAGTCTTAGAGGTAATGAGCATCCGAAAGAAACTAAGATCTTTTTAGGAATAATCATGTAGCTTATATTAACTAATTAAAGTTTGAGTAACAATATTTGTAATTGATCTTATAAATGCATAACCAATAGAGATTCAAGAGACAATAATATTAGTAATAAGTGAGCAATTTATGTGCAACATCAGAAAATTTATGACAATAAAATATAGGAATTTAACACTTTGTTTAAAAAAAATTTATAATATTTTATACATTTGAAATTAAATATATATCTCATCTTTTATTTATTTTGAAGTATGATAATTTTATTGATTATTTTGAAATAATCAGCTATTAGTTTAATTACAAAAGCAAGCCTAGAGCGCAACACTCACTCTCCTCATAAATTTGTTTCTCTTGACTTTTCGTTTGCAAAGGCTATAGCTAAAACCAAAGCGAGTTCACGGATTACGATCCAAACTGAACCCTTGTGAAAGCATTTATTAAACTATATATAGGTAATAATTATTGTCTTTGTCATGTTATAGATGGATTTGGCAGCTTTTCCAACGGTCACATTTTGTAATTTAAATTGTTGTAAAAATGTTTGAATTAATGGCACTTACACTATTTTCAAATCCCGACTTGGTCTTGTACTGTTTTTTGTCTTACTGACTCAGAATCAATCTGAAATTTATTATTGTACTGGGGAGCAAAAAAAAAAAAAAAAAAATTTGTAGTCTAATTATTAATGTGGTGTTTTTAATAAATTATATTTGATTTTTAAAATTCATCTTAAATATTTTAAAAATATATTGGTCGAAATATTTAAAAAATATTTAAATATTTAAAAAAATATTTTTATTTTTTTTTAAAAAATAAAAAATATAATTGATTGGAATATAAATAATATGGTATAGCTATATATCTTCCGAGATCCGAGGCATTAAAAAAATCTATTGTGCACAACTACTTTATTCTTTCAAATAAAATAATTTATTTTATTTACTTTAAAGAAAATTAAAAGACTACTTTATAACAAATAATGCTGATATTTTTATTGGCTAAAAACTAAAATATAATATACATAAAAGTTTAATCACTAAAGCTAATATTTATATTAACATATATATTTATGAATAATTATGAGACTAAATTTAACTAAGTTTAGTAAGATAAGTCCATTATACTGCTTCCCATGCAAGTAGGTCGTCAACGAGCCGAACGCGAGCAGATTTATTAAAATATCAACCGAAAAATCTAATTAGTATTCAATTTATTTATTAACAAGACGAACACGAATTAGCTTGCGAACAGAAAATTAAATTGCCAGCTTTGCTATTGGATGAAAAGTTAACAGAAAATTAAAAATTAGAATTTTAATTTAATAATTAAAATTTACAAACAATATAAAATTTATACTATATATATATATATATATATATATATATATATATATATATATATATATATATATATATATATATATATATATAGTCCGGCTAGAATACTATCGATAGCATCAAGCGATTGATGCTATCAATTCTTGGATGAAAAGATGTAAGGTTGGAATTATAATAGTCCCCTAAGATTTTTATTATTCAATTAACCACCTAGTAAATCCTAGGGGACTACTATCATCCTAACCACACACTCCTTTAATTCAAAGGCTAAAAACTTGATAGCACCAATGGCTTGATGCTATCGAGATATATATATATATATATATATATATATATATATATATATATATATATATATATATATATATATATATATAAAATTTAAAGTCCAACTATTATGCTATTGATAGTACCAAATATTTGGTGCTATTAAGTTTTCCGTCGTTAAATTTATTCTTTTGATTATTTTCAGCTCTTAGATTATATTATTTTTCTAACCACCCATTAAATATTAGAGACACATTATCATCCTAATCATACATCCTTTCATGCAAGGGTTAAAAACTTAATAGCACTAATGATTTGGTATTATTAATAGTATAGCAGTATAGTTCTATAGAGTTCGGCTACTATACTATCGATAGCACCAAGTCATTGGTGCTATTAGATTTTTTGTCCTTAAATTAAGAGATGTGCGGTTAGGATGATAGGTGTCTCCTAGAATTTAATAGGTAGTTGAAAAAATAATATGATCTAAGAGATGAAAATAATTAAAGGGATGAATCTAACAGCGAAAAACTTAGTAGCACCAAGTATTTTGGTGTTATCGATAGTATAGTAGCCAAACTCTATATATAGAACTAGACTACTATTCTATCGATAGCACCAAGTCATTAGTGCTATTAAATTTTTAGTCCTTAAATTAAGAGATGTGGGTTAGGGTAATAGTGGTTCCCTAGTATTTATTGAGTGGTTGATGGAATAGTATGATTTAAGAAGTGAAAATGGTCAAATGGGTAGATCTATCTGCATAAATTTAGTAGCATCAAATATTTGATGCTATCGATAGTATAGTAATCGAACTCTCTCTCTCTCTCTATATATATAGTAGAGCTTATATACTTTCAAAAGCACAAGCCCATCCATGCTTGTGAATTTTTTTACTATTGAATTTGTATTGAGATTTGTGCTATATATATATATATATATATTTTCTCTTTAGTTGATTTTACAATAGCACAAATCTCAATGCAAATTCAATAATAAAAAATTCACAAATATATTTGAGCTTACACTTTTGAAAGTATATAAGCTCTACTATATATATATATATATATATATATATATATATATATATAGAGAGAGAGAGAGAGAGAGAGAGAGAGAGAGAGAGAGAGAGAGAGAGAGTAGAGCTTATATACTCTCAAAAGCACAAGCACAAATGTGCTTGTGAATTTTTTTACCATTGGATTTGTATTGAAATTTGTAGTATTTACTTTTTTTTTCTCTCTCTTTAGTTGACTTTGTAAAAACATAAATTTCAATACAAATCCAATGGTAAAAAATTCACAAGCACATTTGTGCTTGTGCTTTTGAAAGTATATAAGCTCTACTATATATATATATATATATATATATATATATATATATATATATATATATATATAGTAGAGCTTATATACTTTCAAAAGCACAAGCACAAATGTGCTTGTGAATTTTTTACCATTGGATTTGTATTGAAATTTGTACTATTTATTTTTTTTTCTCTCTCTCTTTAGTTGACTTTGTAAAAACACAAATTTCAATACAAATCCAATGGTAAGAGATTCACAAGCACATTTGTGCTTGTGCTTTTGAAAGTATATAAACTCTAATATATATATATATATATATATATATATATATATATATATATATATATATAAAATTGAGTTTCTATATTTTTAAAATTATCAAGTTATTGATACTTGTAGATTTTTAGTCATTGGATGGAAAAGATGTGTTGTTAGAATGATAGTGGGCCTCTGGCTTAAGTGAGTGATTGGTGGAATAAAATAATTTATAAGATAAAATTAATCAAAATAATAAGTTTAACGATAAAAACTTAGGATCACCAATCATACAAGTACGTTTATACAGTAATCGGATTATATATATATATATATATAATTGAGCTTTTATGTTTGTAAAAGTACAAGTTATTGGTATTTGTGAGTTTTTTACCTTTGGATGTAGGAATGTGCGGTTAAGATGATGGTGGGGCCTTGGGTTTAGTGGATGGTTGGTGGAATAATATGATCTAAAGAATAGAATTAAATCAAAGTACTAGATCTAACGGTAGAAAATTTATAAGCACCAATTACTTGGTGTTTGTACAAGCACAATAACCGAATTATATATACTCTATTTAACATGTACAAATAACTTTTTTTTAGTAGATAAAGGAAAAGCTACTGTTTCGTTCCTTCTCGATATTGTGAACTTGTTAAAAGTTTTCACAGTGATATCTAATGTGAATCGCGCATGGGGGTACGGCCCTATCACTTGCCACCCTATCTCCTGCAACCCTAAAAACCCTCCTGTTTCTCTCTCTCTCTCTCTCTCTCTCTCCAAACCTATCACACTCAAACCCTAACCCTAATTATCCTATTCTCTCTCTCTTTCTAGATCCTTCTTTCTTTCTCTCTCTCTCTCTCTCTACTTTATGGCTCACACCCACTGTTCTGCCCAGTCAAAAGAATTCAAATCATGTATAAATCTTACTGCCCAAAGAAGGGGTTTTGTATATGTGCATGTTATCCTTGAGTCAGGTTCTCTCATTTTATTTTTATTAGGGTTTTGTTTTCATTCTATGTTTCTCTTTTCTTTTATCATTAATCAATTGCTCCATGCTTCTGTTTACCCTCTATTTTCTATGATTTGATCTGCATGCTTATGTTCACAGTTTCTCTTCTTTCAATCTATTTGTTGTATTGCCATATGATCTGTTTTTGTCCTTTTTTTATTTTTGTTTTACTTATGTTTGCTCTTTTTAAAAGCTAGCTAGAATCTTGAGCAACACATTTTTAGATTTTCTCCATGCATGCTTTCTCTCATTTTTTTTTTTTTTCAATAAAACTTTATGCAGAAGCATGTTTGTAAAGCAAGAAAGCATATTTTCTAATTGTTGATCATTTTTGCAATGGAAAAAAAAATCACTGTATATGTAACAATTTATATATTTTCATGATATATAGTGTAGTGTACATACTATACTTCTATGCTATTGTTCATAGTAAGATTCAGTTGGGTCACACTAGCAAGCCTAGTATTGTTTGTGTGTGTGTGTGTGTGTGTTAGGAGTTGACTTATATATATAACACTACCTTTCAAACCATTCAGTTGTTGTAATGGAACCTTTTGCCCCTACTTATATATATCAAACGGAATCTCTTTCTTGTAGGATTAGCCCCCATTTTTTTTTTTATCTTTGGCCTTGGCCCGTAATTAGTTTCCTTCATAGACAAACTCCTATTACCACTACCACAATTTTTGAGAGTGGAGGCTCATATGGAAGTGCCCGTAGGAATGGGTGAAGCTGCCAGCATGATCTAGCTTGGAGTGACCATTATAAAGATCATGTTAAGAAGTGGGACAAAAAATTCATGAGAGGAGCCAGATGCCATTCATTCAACTTGTATCTTTAATTTGGACCATCAAATCATTTTTTCAGAAAAATAGAACTCATTTTGTTTCATGGTCTGTGTTGAAAAAATTGATTGGGTGAAGGATATATATATATATATTCAACCCCACTTTACAAAATTCTTCTATCTAAATATGGATTTAAATTTTATTCTTTAGAAAACAATTGGTTTTTATAGTAGAGAATGGAGATATTAATTGAGTGGAGAGCATTCAACCTCTCCTTACTTGTAAGATTTTCAATAAGAGAGAAAAAGGGCTCCTCACAAAACACTTGTCCCTACAAGTATAAATTAATGGTCAATCCTTGCTAGGTCATGCTCTGACAGCCTCACATCTTCCTATTGTTGGGCATATCTTGAAAGATCCTCCTTCATATGCAAAGAAGAAGATATTGCTGGTCATATCTTGGGAGGACTCTCCTTCAGTGCAACAGACAAGGTGAATATATTCCCCTCTTTATCTTATGTTTGTTCACATCATATTATACCTGCTTGCTGACATCCTCTATGTCCCAATAGTTGGAGAAGAGAAGGATAGTTATTTTATTCTGCTGCAAGTTTATGTTGCACTTCTGGCTGGATTTTTTCTCATTTATATATTCCCATTACTAACTTTTTTATCATGTCTACTTTTATGCAGCTTAATTTGTGATTCAATATCATGGTTCTTTAATGGATTCATGCACCCTCAATTCATAGCTTTGTGGTTCAAGAGTATCAAAGGATAATTTCTCAAGTTTCCTATGTTGGAATTTGGGTTGAGTAGATTTTTTTTTTTTTTTTTTTTTTTTTGAGAGTAAGGTAGCATGTTACCGCTTCATTCAATAGATTGTTATTCAATTAATGTTGTTTCAATCAGAACCATGCAATTATATAATTTGATGGCTATTTCTGAGTAACAAATTGTAACTTGACCATCTATTTATATATATATATATATATATATATATATATATATATATATATATATATATATATATGTTTGAACAGAAATGTCTGTAACAGTTCAATGGATCAAAGAGGGCATGATTTATGATTGTTTTCCTTGGAAATTCCATTTTATGAGGAATCAAAGACATGAAGATTTAATATTGCTACACGATATATTTAAGTTCGGCATGGAATATATGGCTTCATTTCTTTGTTCTACATGTAAAGATGAGATAGTGTCTAATATCAAAATGAAATTAGTTGAGCAAGTTAATGCTTCGGTTGCGCAAAATGATGGTCCTATTTTATGGAACATCAAGTTGGTTCTAATATAATTTGTGCTATGCACCTAAATAGTTAATGGCACTAATTCGAAGAAACAAGCCTTGCACCAAACTGAATTGTTCAAATTAAATTCTTGGTTTGCACAAGTCAATAAAACTAGCTTTTTCACTGAAATGCAAAATAAATGCACACACTGTATTAATTATTCATTTCCTGACATACGAAAGTAGCTATGAAACAATAGCTGCAATTCAAAAAGCAAGGGCATGATGGAAATTTATCTGCTTAATTTGCCCTGCTAATGAACTATCTCTCAACCAATTAATGTTCCATATTCTAAACCTTGTAAATAGTGTGGCAAATTAATCTCATTCACCAGAACATTCAAGGACAATAATACCTGCATTACATCATTGTTGTGGTCATGTGGGTAGGAGTAAGTAATATTCTCTCATCAATGAATGCATGGGCAATTGTATCTCTCTGACATGTCAACTGTCTACTGCATCCTACTAACTCCATAATTTCTAGAACAAAGCATGTGGCCAGCGTACAAAATCAGCCGCTTAGTACAATCATAATAATAATGTGAAACAAAAAAAAAAAAAAAAATACAGTAACCCTAATCAATAGCATAAAATTAAGAAGCATTGCTTTCCCATGGTGCATTTGTGAATTATTATTGTAAGTATTTAGGCTCCTAATAAATAGTATTTATCCACTTTTGAAAAAATAAAAACATTTAGCTAAGGTTTCTAGTAATTAAAAAGGTTCATCTTTAGTTATCACATGCAGTACTACACAGCTCACAATGGACTAACCATATTAATTGCGGCGGAAAATTCCACTCTCATTATTGCTGTGATCAGATATCAAAACAATTTTAGAGCTAAACAATTTCAACTGTAGGAATTACAAGAATTTAGAAGATGGAAAGAAGTTGCAAGTCCCAAAATAAATATCTTTGAAAATTGCCCGTCCAAGATTTCTAACGCATGCAGGAGATTGTAATAGCGGAAAGAAAATTGCGGCCACATGCTCCTCCCAAGCTCAAACCGAATTGAGCTTGAAAGATCCTCAGATCATCATGAGTGATCTATCCACTGACCTCAAGAATTGGAATGAAATGCATCTCGATCGATATATATTTATATTCGATTATATATTTACCATCCAAACAAATAAAAAATTAAACTTCCATTTGTTTCAACTTATAATTGTTTCTCTTGAATTTATTTGGAAGCCCGAATGCATGCTCAATTACATGTGCACATGGTCGGTTCGATAAGGCACCTAATTTACAAGAGAACAAAGCATTAGCGCTTCAATCATACACTTGTTTGGTAAAGTGATCACGTACTCTTTCCAAAAGCCTACCCATATGCAGAAATGCTAGAGATTAAACACCATTAATTATAGTGAACTAATTAACATCACTATGTGGAAATACTATAAAAGTGTCTTTGTAATTGTGGCCAATTAAGAAGCCGTAAACCAAAACTAGGATGCACACATGTAGTTGAATTAATTCGTCCCTGAGGTTTGGGAACATAGCTTCATTCTTACACTCTTTTGTCGTTGGAATTGAATAAGGTATATAAAATAGCTCTCTTAATTATGTTAACATCGTTGATGTGTAGATAAAAAACTACGGAATAAGAATCAAACCACCCATGCATCATGCATGAGAAAAGAAAGATCTAATCTTATTTGTTCTTCGAGAACGAAAATCATAATAAAGTGAGAGAACATTTGCAAAATCAGCCAATCAATACCATAAAGTCAAATCAACACAATAAGAGTAGAGATTAGCTAATTAGTTACTATAAGTTGTCCCAAGGGCCCACCTAAAATGGACCAGATGGGCTGGTGGAACCTTAGGCTTACATATTCCCAATGCGTGTCGAAATCCGAGAGGTTTTACTAGCCAATTTTCCTGATGAACCTGATTACTTGTGGATTTTCCATTTTATGCAACCACTATATATATATGTTTAGCTGATTTGGGAACAATTAAAGGTATATATGCGTGATTTGTAGGATTTACTTTCTTGTGGGGCATGGAAATTGGTCTCATGTGTAGTGTTTAATTTCACTTAAATGATGGTTGTTTAATTTGAAGTTTTTACCATATTGATAAGAATTTCATCTGAGGAAATTTGTACCATCTTCAATTTTAGCCCCAAGTGGTCTAACGCAAAATTAAGAAGCTAGCTAATTAAGAATGGTGTTATCATAGTGCCAGATAAGATATATTTTTATTAAATACTATATATTATTATTCAGTGACTGGATTTAATCAAATTTAATGAATTTAAGCAAAGACTCTAGCTGTTAATATCATTTGCCAGATAAAGTCTATGCCAATTTTTGTAGATTTCATTGGAGAATGCGCTTGGTCCAAAGATGGATTACAATCAAACAAGTCATTTTTTTGGGTCATAGAATTGGGTGGTTTGTGATGGGGACTGATCTCACAGTTCTTACTATACACATGCTTATGAAAGGAACCTATTTACACAGAACTTGCACCATCCGAAAAAAGATATCAGATGCATATATACTTTCTAGAGATGGTGGATCAATATTTGGGAGGAAGAAATTAATAGAAATCTACTAATTAAACAAATACCCATTAACTGCCGCAATCACAGAGAGAGAGAGAGAGAGAGAGAGAGAGAGAGAGAGAGAGAGAGAGAGAGAGAGAGCACATGATATTGTTAGGGTTATATTAGATGGGCACCATCTCCTACTTGTGATTCTAGTGCAACAAACAGGTCTGTATATAAAACCCCAATTGGCTCACCTTATAATTAACTAACCAGTTACTTTGGCTATATGTTTCATAAACTTATACCCACCCAGGTCACTTCTTTTTAAACAATATTCATAACAAATGTGATAAAGAGTTTAATAATTAGTACTCAAAATCTCAAGTTCAAAATTTATTATTTTATTTTTTCAACTAAATTTATTTTTTAAAAAATAAAAATAAAAATAAATAGCATGCTATTTCTCTCTCTCTCTCTCTCTCTCTCTCTCTCTCTCTCTCTCTCTCTCTCTCTCTTAAAAAAAAAACTCCTGAATGGTTTGCAATGAAAATGTATTTTCTGAGGAGCATAATATACTAAGTTACAAAAAGGTTCTGAATTGATGTATTTAATATGCCCTTTAATTAACAACACAAATTTTTGTGTAGGAACTCACTCTTCTATATATCAACCATGTATATCTTTCCATAAATTTTTTGGTTAACTCTCTCCCTATCGATCTCTATCTCCCTTGGGGCCGGAGCTCATCACGATCGATGAATGGGACGTGGAGATGCACGAAAGGGCTCATGGAAAAGACATTAAGGGCCCATTTATAACAGTAGATTTGGAAACCCTAACTGCATGTTGGTGGGCTGGCGATGTCTTTATTGAACTTACTCTTTTACTTCTGGGACCACTTGTCTTTGTTTGATATATAATTTGTTCGTCTTAAACCCTTTTGGTGTAGTTAATTAACCTGTACACCAAAACCAAATACCATCCATATATATATAGCTCTCTCTCATCTCCTTCTTCTATGTATATCTCCCCCCACTCCTCATCCCCTCTCCTCACATATGTCCCCTCCTTCTCTTGCGCCACATATCTCTCTCTCTCTCTCTCTCTCTCTCTCTCTGTGTACTTTGTTCCGATCGACGGAGCGAGTGGTGCACCAGGAGCGGCTGAAGCTGCCAGCATGATCTGATCTCTTAAATTTCCCCTCTGTAATTTGGTTTTTGCATCGAAAAAGAGAAAAAATGAATCGCTTCTTCTCTTTTGTGCCTGTTGTCTGTGTGTAAGTCTTAGATGGGATCTAGTCAGATCATGCGGCAGTTTCATCTGCTGATGGGAGCACCAGAAAACCCTAATTTTCAATCCCTTCTTTGTCTTTTTTTTTTTTTTTTTTTTTTTTTTTTTTTTTTTTTTTTTTTTTTTTGAGACAAAAGTAAAATATGCTACCGTTTCATTCATTAAAAAGAGAATCCATCTAAGCACAAAAGAGGTTCATATGGATATGAGTGAACAGGTCTATGCTATCAGGAGTTTCTTTGTCATGTTGTTAATTATAATTTCTTACTAACATGTGTGTTAGCTAGGGTTTTTAAGAGAAAACAGCGTCAATCGATCGGATTAATTCCTGGGGGAGGCCAAAGGGTTTCTGGATCACATGAACTTATTTTTGCCTCTACTTTGTTTGTGATCTTTATTCTTTTTTAGGCTTTGGCGTTTTATATATAATTATGCTTAATTATCTTTGTTTTACAATGTTAAGATTGATTCGGAGATGAGGGAAGATACGAGAAATCATCAGAGACCTATAATTAGGGTTTGAGTCTGAGCTAGGTTTTGGCTCCTTGAGAAATTGGCCTGTGGAAATCATCGAACCATACATCGATCGATCGACTTCTATGTGAGTTCTTTGCATTATCTTTTTGGTTTTCCTGCATGTAGTCTTTTGATTTCTTTTTCTTTTGGTTGCAACTTTATTTATCATGCTATAAATTGTTCAATAATATTATGTTCGTATATATTCTCTTTGTTTCCTATGAAAATTCAAGTTTATATGGATTCAGGGACTCCATATATATATATATTAGTTTATACACTTTGAAAAGCACAAAACCAAATATATTTATGAATTTTTTACTATTAAATTTGTATTGAAATTTGTATTTTTGTAAAGTCAACTAAAGAGAGAAAAAGAAAAAATAGATAACACAAACCTCAATACAAATTCAAAAGTAAAAAATTCATAAACATATTTGGACTTGTACTTTTGAGATCGAGTATATAAGCTCTACTATATATATATATATATAAAATTAGTCTGGAATCTGATTGATAGCACCTAATCATTGGTGTTATCAAATTTTTAACTCTTGGAATAAGGGATGTACGGTAAGAATGATAGTGGTCCCCTAGAATTTAATGGATGATTTGGTTGAATAGTAAAATTTATAGGAGACTACTATAATTACAACCGTACATTTTTTCATTGAAGGGCTAAAAATTTGATAGCACCAATTAATTGCTTGCTACTATCGATAGTATTCCAGTCGGACTATCTCTCTCTCTCTCTCTCTCTCTCTCTCTCTCTCTCTCTCTCTCTCTCTCTCTCTCTATATATATATATATATATATATATATATATAGTAGAGCTTATATATTTTTAAAAGTATAAACTTAAATATGTTTGTGATTTTTTCATCATGAATTTGCATTAAAATTCGTGCTATTGTACTTTCTTTTTCTTTTTTTTTAGTTAACTTTACAAAAGCATAAATCTAAATGCAAATTCTATACTAAAAAAATTATAAGTATATTTTATCTCGTAGTTTTAAAAATATATAAACTATACGTTCTCTCTCTCTCTCTCTCTCTCTCTCTCTCTCTCTCTCTCTCTCTATATATATATATATATATATATATATATGCAGTATTAATTAGTCACAGAAGCTTGCTTTTGAATATTATACAATGAATCTTCTCATTGTTCTTTTTTTCTCACTCTTTATGTATTTATACGTGGATTGATAGTAGAATATATTTTTTTTTTAACTCAGAATCATTATTAACTTATTTTTCTTATATAAGCACTAGAAATTTCTCATTTGTACTTTTTCCTTTTGTTTATTTCATAATTCTTTGTACTTTTATATATCTTGGGCAGATCGAACACGGGAAAAACTAGCTAGCTACCACTGTGATTAAGCACGCAAGGTTGTACATCTGGGAGGACCTCAGCTTTGACTTTGTTAAGTGGCCTCGTGAGCATGGCACTATGACACGCTTTGGAGCCAAAATTGATCGAGTCTGAAATGTGAGAATTACTAGCGTTAGCGTTGATGTAGTATTTTCAGCCAATCAAATTATTTTTTAAAAAAATTATTTATTATATTATTATAATTAATTTTAAGAAAAAATTATTGTACTTTTCTTTCACAATGAAAGATGCGGTTGGCGGCTGGATATAAATGATAGACTTAGCCTTTCTTCTTCCGAGCACCTAATATTTTTTGTATTGTAGACTTAGCATTTCTCTATTTTGTACTTCTTTCTATTGAAGACCTTGCAAGGTTTAGTAAGTGTAAAAAAATAAAATACAATAATAAGACTGGGTTGTAGCCAAATTTGCTTCTTTCTATCTTTTTTAATTATTTTTTGAGAGGAGAAGATATTAGTTTTATTTTATTTTTTTGAATAATAAACTTAGCTGTAAATATGAAGTATAATTATATTTTAAATTTGAAACCTAAGTCATTTGCCGCCTGCGCTAGGAATGATATATCTATCTTTTTGATGATTATATTTATTACTTCTTATCTTTTGAATTTGTATTTTAAAAAAATTTACTGTAAACAAATATTAATATAAGGATTTTTTTAGACGATGCTTGAAGAAAACATTCCCAAGTGTCCTCACAATATAACAAATACCGACGTTTCAAAAAATATCGTCATATAAACCCTTTATTGTATTAAACTAATTTATTAAATAATAAATTTTATTATTATTTTTAATTTTTTTGATGCTTTAAAAGGTTAGGAATTTAAAAAATTCTAACATTTCAAAACGTCATAATATATTTTATTAACACTTGATATAAAGATCTGTACATACGTACGTAACGACTTTTATTTTTCGATATTTTAATCGTTTTTTTCAAATACCACAATAAACTATATTGAAATTTTTTTAACCATCATTAAGTATTAAAAAAATATTTTTAAATATTAATTTTTTTTTGTACTTCTTCCACCTAGTCATTAATCTTCTCTCTCACACACACATACATTCACTCACTCACAGACACTCTCTCTCTCTCTCTCTCTCTCTCTCTCTCTATATATATATATAGATGCATTTGTTTTCCACCTCATTAATTCAATTCCCAATTGAAGAGCCTCTCTCTCTCCAACTCTTCTTCATGCCAGTTAGCTGGCACCTTCAACCACCATGTATACCTCTCTCTCTCTCTCTCTCTCTCTAGATCTCTCACTCACACACACTTCTTTCTCTCTCTTGGTTGTTGAAGTGATTTGTCCTCACCTTGTACATTTCATGGGCTAAAGAGTCCAAGTAACCTTTATTGATTTGGTTGGTACATACATTGCATATTCACATTAGACCCTCATCATATTATAATATATAAGGTACAGTGCACAAGTGGAGTGCACTTGCCAAGTTGTGGCCTCGCTTCCAATTTATTGCTTGTCTTCATGCAAATTTGAGGCTCTTCTCATGATGTAGTCCAAAGTCCTTGCCCACTTCTTGCCCCACTCCAAGAAAAATAATATATGTTTTTTTTGCATATATATATATATATATATATATATATATATATATATATATATATATTATATATATTTGTACTTTTAAAAGTATTAGATCATTGGTGTTTGTAGGTTTCAATCATTGGATGAAAAGATGTGTGGTTAGAATTATACTAGGTCCCTTGGATTAAGTGAGTGGTTAGTGAAATAGAATAATCTCAGAAATAAAATTAGTAAAGGAGAAATCTAACGGTAGAAAACTTACAAGCACTAATTATTTGATATTTGTATAAATATAGTAGCCGGACTTTTATATATATATATATATATATATATATATATATATATATATATATATATATATATATATATATATAGTTGAGTTTATATGCTTTAAAAAGTATTACGTTTTTTATGCTTGTGGGTTTTCATACTTGGATGAAAAAATATGCAGTTAGGATGATAATGAGCATCTAAAATTTAGTAGGTAGTTGATGGAATAGCATGATCTAAAACATATAATTAGTTAAAGAAATAAATCTAACGGTGAAAAACTAACAAGTATTAAGTGTTTGCAACTTTTAAAAGCACATTCCTATGCTTTTAAAAATACCAAATATATATATATATATATATATATATATATATATATATATATATATATATATATATATATATATATATATAAAATTGAATTTCTGTCCTTTTAAAACTATCAAGTCATTGGTGCTTCTAGATTTTAATCATTAGATGAAAAAATATGTGGTTAGGATGATAATGGGCCTTTTGAATTTAGTTGATGGTTGGTGGAATAGCATAATTTAAGAGTTGAAATTAATCAAAAAAATAGATCTAACTGTAGAAAACTTATAAACACCAATTGCTTGATACTTTTACAAGCATAATAGCCTAACTATATATATATATATATATATATATATATATATATATATATAGAGAGAGAGAGAGAGAGAGAGAGAGAGAGAGAGAGAGAGAGAGAGCTATGCTGGAATGCTATTAATAGCACCAAGTCACTGGTGCTATTAAGTTTTTGATTCTTGGATTAAAAGATGTGTAGTTTAGATGATAGTGGATCCCTTAGCTTTAATGGATGGTTGAAAAAATAGTAATATCTAACGGGTGAAAATGATCAAAGAGGTTGATTTAATATAGAAAACATGATAACACCAAATGTTTGGTGCTATCAACAGCATAGTAGCCGGACTCTCTCTCTCTCTCTCTCTCTCATCATCTCTCCTCGCCTCTCTCCGGGTCATCTCTCTTCTCTCCTCTCTCTATCCTCTATATATATTATATATATATATATATATAATATATATATAGCTCCGGTTACTATAATTGTAAAAGTACCAAGCATTGATTCTTGTAAGTTTTCTACCGTTAAATTTATTCCTTTGACTAATTTCATCGCTTTGATCATTATATTTCATCAACCGCTCACTTAACCCAAAGGGCCCACTATCATCCTAACCACAAATCTTTTCATCCAAAGCTAAAACCTACAGCACCAATGACTTATACTTTTAAAAGCATAGGAGTTTCAATTTTATATATAATATATATATATATATATATATATATATATATATGTGTGTGTGTGGTTGTGTGTGTGTGTTGGTGTGTGTGTGTGTGTGGTGTGAAAGAGAGAGAGATAGAACTAGCTGGTATACTGCTAATAACACCAAATCATTGGTACTATTAAGTTTTTAAACCTTAAATAAAATGTTGTGTGGTTAGAATGATAGTAGGCCCCTAGGGTTTAGTGGGGTAAAAATAGTATGATCTAATAGATGGAAATTATCAAAAAGGTAGATCTAATTGTAGAAAACTTGATAGCACCAAATGCTTGGTGTTATCGGTAGTATTATAGTAGCCGAACTCTCTCTCTCTCTTCTCGCTCTCTCTCTCTCTTTTATATATATATATATATATTATATATATATATATATATATATATAATATATTATATATATATATATAATATATTATTAATGCCCTATACTATTGATAGTAGTAATTAGGGTCTTATTATTATAGATTTTTTGACCCTTGGATGAAAGGATGTGTGGTTAGAATTATAGTGGTCCCCTAGGATTTATACTATTTCACCAACAACCCACTAAACCTTAGGGACCACTATAATCCTAACCGCACATTCTTTCATCCAAAGGTCAAAAAATCTATAATAGTAAGGCTCAAATACTATATATCAATAGCATAGTAGCATATATATATTATATATATATATATATATATCTATATATATATATATATATATATATATATATATATATATATATATATATATATATAGTCCGACTACTGTGCTTATACAAGCACCAAACAATTGGTGCTTGTAAGTTTTTCTACCGTTAGATCTAACACTTTGATTAATTCTACCTCTTAAATCATACTATTCCACCAACCACCCACTAAACCCAAAGGGCCCACCATCATTCTAACCGCACATTCCTACATCCAATGGAAAAAAACTCACAAGCACAATAACTTTATACTTTTACTAGCATAGGAGACTCAATTATATATATATATATATTATATATATATATATATATATATATATATTAGAGAGAGAGAGAAGAGAGAGGAGAGAGAGAGAGAGAGAGAGAGAGAGTGTGTGTGTCTGGCTGGAATACTATCGATAACACCAAGCAATTTGTGCTATCAAGTTTTCAACTTTTGGATAAAAGAATGTGCGGTTGGAATTATAGTAATTCCCTATGATTTTTATTATTCAACAAACCACCCACTAAATCTTAGGGAACTATTGTCATTCTAACCGCAAAGCACTTAATTCAAAGGCAAAAAAATTAGTATAATCAATAATTTGGTACTATCAATAGTATTCCAGCCTAGTTAATATATATATATATATATATAGTAGAGTTTATATACTCTCAAAAGCATAAGCCCAGATATTCTTGTGAATTTTTTATCATTGGATTTGCATTGGGATTTGTGTTTTTGTAAATTCAACAAAAGAGAGAAAGAAAAAATAAATAGCATAAATCTCAATGCAAATTTAAGGGTAAAAAATTTACAAGCATAATTTTGCTTGTGCTTTTGAAAGTATATAAGCCCTACTCATATATATATATATATATATATATATATACACACACACACACACACACACACCACACACACACACACACACACACACGTACGTGTGTGCGCGCGCGGGGGCGCATGCTTGTGGTGGTGATAATATTATTGCATGCACCATAATTTAATTATACACTAGTGTTAAATAATACGAAATAACTGTTATTATTTAGAAAGTTAAACTGTTTTAAAGAACGATATTTATATATTTTATATTTCTTATTCTCACCCGTGTCTGGACGTACTCCAGACTTTTTAATAGTTTTATGATGATTTGAATTAAACGAGAAAAAGTCAATTATGTTAGGAGCCAGACATGACTCGAACTAAGAACCTGCTGCTCTCTAACAGTTTAAGTTTTTGAAGAATAACGGTTATTTTATATTATTTAACAACTAGAGTTTTCAAAACTCAAATATAATCAGAGGCCTTAAAATACAAATATTACCTGTTAAACATGATGTTCTACAATTAATACAAATATAAGAGAATTAACTAGTTCTTTTAATATTCATGTAACGAAGTACACTTTTTTAAAATTTTTAATACCGTAGATTTTTGTTAGTTCTTGATGCATAGGTAAGAGGTTGTAGATCATATTTAGTAATTAATTTGCGTTTAGAGTTTGGGTTTGAGCTTTGGAGATTGTAGTGAATGCATTAACTGTCATGATCCGGACTCCCGCAGAACCTTCGCAACATTAATAGTGACTGTAGAAGGCTTGTACTGTGCAACGGAGCTTGAAGAAACGAAATTGGATATTTTTAATAGACTTTGCGCGAAAATCGGAGCAAACGGGAATTTCCGGGAGCTTTTTGCAAAATTTCGGATGAGAATTTGGCGAAACGGACGTCGTATTTGGACTCAGCGCGCGAAAACGGTCGAAACGGTATATTCACTTTATTTTCGGCATTTTACTGTTCACCGGAACACTGTTCCGGCCGCCGGAATTACTGTTCCGGCGGCCGGCGGCGACCGGCAGGCGGCGGCGCACGGCGGCG
The DNA here is from genome assembly GCA_029168755.2 of Tillandsia fasciculata. Classification (NCBI taxonomy): domain Eukaryota; kingdom Viridiplantae; phylum Streptophyta; class Magnoliopsida; order Poales; family Bromeliaceae; genus Tillandsia; species Tillandsia fasciculata. The sequence goes on along the minus strand of CM054932.1, from coordinate 29,986,485 downwards.
GGCAGCGGCGCAGCGGCGGGGCAGCGGCGGAGCGCGGAGGAACGCGGCTCGGGCAGGCGCGGGCAGGGGGCTCGGTGCGCGGTCCATGGGCCAGGCGTGCACCGGGTGCACCGAATTCTTCCCTTGCCACGTGGCAGCTCCTGATTGGCTGGCCGGCTTCTAGAAGCTTCTGGATGGTTGACACGTGGCGCACCCTATTGGCCGACATTTCCGGAAAACCCGGAGCGCGGAGCTGCACATGGACCACGTGGGACACGTGGCAGTTTCTCAGTGGCCCTTGCACCGGCTGTTTCCTGTTTGGGCAACACGTGGCGCTTCTGGTTGGCCCGTTTCGGTGTTTCCTGTTCGGATCCGATCCTGTGTGGGAATATTCCCTTTTGGCCCACTATATAAGAGTTCCCCCACCCCCTCTCTTTGCACCTTGGATTCCGAGCCCTTAGAGAGAGAAACAGAAAAAGTGTTCAATATAAAAGTTTTTCCTCTCTCTCTCCTCTCTCTCTCTCTACAATCTCAGAAATTTAGGAGTTACAGATAGTGAGATATCTGCGACGCGGCGCACTGCGACGATTTTTCTTTTAGGCCCATTTCCCGTCGCAATTCCGTCGAAAATTCACTGCGGGCTAACCGGGTGGAATTTTTGGACGATTTTTGCGGCAGCGTGACCGTAAGAGGTAGGGCTTCGATTTCCGTGTTGATCATTTTGCTCCGTTTCGTACTTTTGGCACAGTTTTCAGGTCCTCTTTGACCCCCCTTTTTACTGTGATGGTTTTTGGACAGCACCGACTTCTCCGATTTTTATCTTGACGTAGGAGCGTCAGATCGAGGCGTTTTAAGAGTCGATTTTGATCTACTCTTCGCGAGGAACGCAACCGTGATTTTTCTGGGATTTTAGGAGCTCATTTTAAAGGTGAAAAACTCCTCTTTTCCCGTGCTGTCTGAAAAACAGCAAATATTGTGCTTTTTGGGATTTGTATTTATACCGGGAGCGTTGATTTGCAGGAATTGAGGACTGTGGACAACCAGGAGACTACCTGGGGTGTTGTTTGAGCTGTTCGAGGTGGGCGGTTGTTGCTTACCTCATTTTTGACAAGCTCACTGGGATTACTAGAAATCCCCTAAAATATGACAATTAATGAGAACAATTGGGACAAAGTAACATGATGAGAACCATTGGGACTACTAACAGGACTACTAACAGGACTACTAACAGGACAACTAACAGGACAATTAATGAGAACCATTGGGATAAATTAATATGACAAATGACAAGGACCGCTGGGACAAACTCCCCTAAAAATTAATATAACCCCACAAATGATATGATGACTTATATTGGGACACTGTGATTGAGACAAAGGCTATGATCTCGCATGCAAATGACTTTTATTCAGTAAATCAATTGTTTTAAACCTTTGACACTATTTTACAACTTTTAAAATAAAGACAGTTGCATGCATGCCCGGACATCAGGTAAGGCCACTATTTATTGCTACACTATCATATTGGGATTTGAACATGTTTCATTGTTGTCCTTTGCATTCATATGTTGTTGCTCAAGTGTGAGCAGGGGTTTGGGATAGTGTAGCCAAGGTTGTGCTAGATTGTGGACTTGTGGGGTATTGCGGTGACCGCGGACAGTAGGCGGTTGACCAGATGTTTATCCTTGCATCAGATTGGGGTTGAGTTTGGTTTATTTATTGCATCAGTTGGGGATTGGGTTTCTATAGTGGATGGAGTTTTCCCACTTTGATCATAGTCATGATCCAGTCCTGCTATATTGTGATACTTGTGGACATATGCTACAGAGATACTTGTGATACTGATGACAGAGATATTTTACTCGTGTGGGTCGCTCCCCTCGAGTGCCACTCCGGAGTGTGTTACAACATTATCCCCTATCGGCACCCCCGATTTGGCCAACATTATCCCCTATCGGCATACCCGATTTGGCAAATACTATCCCCCATCGGCGTTATACCCGATTTGGCAAGACACAGCAGGAAGTACCAGTTTTGCTAGTGACACCAGAATGAGTTCATTCAGACAGGCATTTATACACTGATTCATACATTTAGTTATTCTATTGCTTGGCATTTAGAGGCATGGTGGTGGAAGTTTCCTTTTTATCAGCAGTCTTTATAGCTTACCACTGTTCTTTCCTGTTGCCTCTAGTAGTCCTAGTGGGTGCGTCAGAGTTGAGGTTTTACCCACTAGGGGAGGCTACTGGTTTATCTAGTAGTTCTCACCCCCATTGTTATTTTCTGTTTCTTCCTTCTCCCTTATTTTGCAGAGTCATCTGCGGGAGCCGCTAGGCCATCGGCAGCTGATAAAGGTAAGGGGATCGCCGAATAGATAGATCTCCAGTGAGGCTGAGAGCTGTAGATAGATGCTGTACCCTCCACTCAGACTATGATATTCTCCTTTTATTTTGGGTCTGGCTTCCGCCAGCTGGATGTACTATTTTGGTGAGCTGGGAGATTATTGTACTTATTACAGTTGTATTTGTATTTCCAGTCTGAATTACTATGTGGTTCTCCTATTCAGCTCGATATTATGCTCTTTTACTGTTCATATTATATCAGAGCAGGTTACCAGCGCTTCGTGTACGCTGGAAATCCCGTGTGCACGGCGGATCTGTTGGCGAGCCCGGGTTCCGGGGCGTGACATTAACAGTACTAGAAAGCTAGGGTTCGCGCAAACCATGAAAGGTGTTGATAGGGATATATATATATATATATATATATATATATATATATATATATATATATATGAGAATAAGTATGAGAAGTGGTTTGTTCCAATTGTGGAAACGAATCTCCTTTTGAACGTACCAATGAAAGGAGAAAGATGGTCATTTTAAAATTGTATTCACTTTTGTAGCTTATTGTTGTCTTAATTCTCACGGCACCTATTGATTAGCTAAGTAAAAAATAATATATTTCTAAATTAACCTTATCTACAATAAGTTGTGGAACTTCTATGAGGCTTTTGACACAAATCTATTACATGTGTCAGTAAATTAAATAATATACAATACAACAAGTTCTAATCAATTGATACATATAGGCCAAAAAAAATCAATATTCAAGAATCATATATATATATATATATATATATATATATATATATATATATATATATATATATATATATATGTACTTTGTACATGCACCATAGCTAAAACAAATTAATTAAGACTATGCTTTCCAAAATCTTATCATGCGTACTCATTAGTTAATTATTATTTTGTACAGCATATTCCATGCCCTTTTAATGATAAGATCGCCGATGAAATGAGTGAACTTGGTTAGACACAAAAGCAAAGGAGCTAAGCGTCGACGCTAACTTTTCAACAGATGTGCGCATGCATGCATACTTGTATTCAAATTATATGGCGGTGCAGGGTATTAATTATTGCTTCATATATATGCTAATAACTTTGTCGTATTGAAGATTATATTAGTGCATATATTGATGTACTGCGTGCACGATAATATTTTCTATTCTTTAAGTAAGATCTTGCACATGATGGATTCAATTTCAAGATATGTCTATTGCTTAAATTAATAAACCTTAATTTCTAGCTAGATCGACGAGAGTGTATTCAACTGTCCACAACCCTGAGAAATAATCATTTCCTGATAAGAAAACGTATTTACTAAAATTAATCTGCACACATACTATTAATTCAACAAGATCACATAACAATATTTTTAATGATGATATTGCTTAATTAGTTATGCATCTTGCATAATTTAGCTAGCTTTGAAGAAGATAATCATGTGAAAAATGATGAAACAAGTCAGATCATTTTTCACTTCATTCAGTATATATATAATTGGTGTCACAGATCACGTACAGAAAATGTATGCTTTTATTCTTTTGCCATATTTTGTTGTGGAAAAAGTAATGGTTGCATGCATGAAGCCTCAAAAGATCAATCACAAAGCTGAGGATTAATTTGAGCCGAACTTTGAGAGATATCAGAGAGTTTATATATATAATTAATTGACTTTCATATCTAATTAATCTATGTATCTATCTAACTAACTAACTAATATGATGGTTGGCGCCCACAAGTGTAATTATAGAATAGGATTTTAAGTTATTGAGTAGTGATGGCAATGTTAATTAATTTCCATTAATTCGAGCTCCAACCAGTCAAGCTGGGAATTGAACGGTTGATTTCAAAAAAAGTTTCTAGCTAAGCCATATGCATGCGTAATCTTTTGGGCAAACGTAATTAAACCTGAGCATTTTGAAACGGCACAAATGCTTTAAAACTTTTGATTTAATTAATTACTATCTTGCATTACACCACAACAAAATTAAATTATAGAGATATATTTTGTGAAACTTTTGTGCAAGTGTACTATCTATATTTTATCTATATCCTAAATTATGTTATAAGGACATATTTTGGAGACACATTATAATAATGTATCGCTATACATTCTAATGACTGTATATATAGCGACACTAATAATAAATGTCGGTATTTTTGTTAATAATATTTTTTTTAAAATTTTAAAATATTTAAAAATATCGTTATACTATAATTTTATTATAGTGTTAATATATTAATTTACTTTTTCTTTCCTGACAAGGCTTACTCTACCCACATTGTTAAGGCATATATATTACAGTAATCAATTTTGAAACTATATATATTATATATATATATATATATATATATATATAATATATATATTATATATATATATATATATATATATATTTGAATTTGGCTTTTAAAGGTCATGGAATAAGCGGTATAAGAGGTTGGCACTACAACAAAATTAGGTTATAGCGATATATTTTTGGGATACATTATAAAAATATATCGCTATACACACTAGCGACGGCACATATAGCAACACGAATAATAAGTGTCGGTATTTTTACCAGCGACGCTTTTTTTAGATTTTAGAAACACTTAAAAATGTCGCTATAGTATAATTTTGTTGTAGTGTGACTATCTAAACTTTTTTATAAAACATATATATATATATAAATAGACACACACACACTAATGTTTATTAATTACTGCTATTTTTTTTTTTTTCACATTGTTAGATTTCCATAACACTATGATCATCTTTCTTTTTAGTACTTTGCATCATTATCAGCTCAGTAGATCTTAAAGGATACCTTTATGGCTAACACTTATTATGACATAGAATCTAATGAAAATTAAATCTTACAGAGAAATATTAAAGGATAATAAAGATTGGTATAAAAGAATATTTCTCATAACTTTTTATATATTAAGGCACAAAAAAAATGTGTAGATAATTACTTAATTACCTCAGCTAGCTTTCCATTTAATTGGCTTCATGCTGATTTCCTTGATTGTTTCTCTTTGTTTTAGCCAGATTTTAACACAAAATGTGTGCTTGTTTTTCAATTTCACGTTTACAGCTATTTCATATGTTAATACTTTATGGGCCATTATATATATATATATACTAACCAATGATCGATCGATCAATCACATAATACCCATAAAAAACTTTGATTAAGATAATTGTTAAAGCAAATAATCTCCACATACTTACTGCCATATGTGCATTCATTCACCTTCCATATTCTTCTTAATTATGTACCATATTTATTATTCATTTTTTTTTTTTTGGGGTTGATTGATAATTTACCATGTAAGTCTTATTCTTGTATTATATAAAGGGTGAAAACCCTCATGAATGATATATTCAATTCAGCCCAATTCTATCTTTTCCTAGTTATTAATAATAAACTATTTACATACATGTCTTTCAAGTCTAAAGCGTGGATGACAAATACATTTTGGATCTGCTATATGTTTGATTTGTAATTTCAATTACCATTTCGAATTATACGTGACATTGCATGGGCATGTCAAATTTAAATAATTACCAACGATCTAATATGATTAGAAACGTTTAGTCGCATGTTGTAAAAAGAAAATTCTTTAAGTAATTCCAGGTAGTTTATAATTTTCAGATATTATGTTAACACATTTTAGCTTTACAAACACTGTGAAAGCAGCTGTATAAAACTTCAGTTTTACTACGATTAATTCCTTCCTCCTACGAATATCGATTTCTAGCGAAAAACGCACTATAATAAAATTATGTTATATCGATACTTTTAAGTATTTAAGCTAAAAAAAAATATCGCTAATAAAAATATCGACACTTATTATTAGTGTCGCTATATGTACAGTCGCTAGGGTGTATAACGACACATTATTATAATATGTCCTAAAAAAATATTTTTATAATCTAATTTTGAATATAAATAGAATATAGATAGAACACTTATACAAATGTGTCACAAAAATATGTTTCTATAATGTAATTTTGTTATAGTGACACTAAATAACAATGTTTATAATCCTGATCTTCTTTCTTATTTGAAAGTTCTTTACAATAGTTGTAACACATTGGATATATCCTAATAAAGAAATGTTATTGTGCCATGTCACTACAAAAAAGTTGATTTGTAGTGACAGTTATTTTAGTAACAATTAATATAAGCGCTGGTAAAACTATATTTTAGCAACGGTTTTAACTAATTATTATAATAGTTCTAAACCGTTGGTATATAACAGTTATTTTAGTAACAATTAATATAAGCGCTGATAAAACTATATTTTAGCAGCGGTTTTAACTAATTATTATAATAGTTCTAAACCGTTGGTATATAGTTTTAATTTAAATTAAATTCATTTTTTCCTCATTCAATCCTCAAAAATTTGAAGTATAATTTTTATGTTCTTTATATTTTTTAGATAAAAAAAATACTATTTTAACTTGAAAAATAAAAATTTGGGAATAAAAAAAAATTATCTTAACAAACTAACTAGTTAACCTATATATATATATATATATATATATATATATATATATATATATATATATATATATATATATATATATATATATATATATATATATATATTGTTTGATTTAAATTTATTAATATCAAATTGATTTTAACAGAGGACCCAATCCATCAAACCCATCCCCTTCTCTCTTTCTCTCTCTCCTGCAGAGGTTGAGAAGCGTCACTAAATTAGTTGTATTAAACAACTAATTTAGTGACAATTAGGGAATGACTGTTATTATTTATTTTTTAACTATATTTTTATAATAATTATTTTAAATTTTATATTTTTATTGAATAATAATTATATATATTAAATATATCTATTTACTCCAACTTAAATCTAAACCCAAACCCACCCGATCCCCTGCGCCGCGCCCCTTTTCTGAAACGAACACATACGACCCCTTCCCCTTCGTCCCAAATCCATCACTCGATAAACCCTAATACCCCCTCCCCCACACTCTCTCCTCCTCCCCATTCGCATATTCCCAAATCTATAGGATTTTGCTCCCCCGCGCTCTTCGCGAGGAAGGAGAAGGAGAGGAGGCGCTTCGTCCCCATGGGGATCGGTTGCATCGATATTGCAGATCCACAGCTACGAAACAATGGATTTCGAGCAGAGACCCGGGCTCAAATGGTGCTCGTTCTTCTGCTGTATCGCAACGATGGAGAACGAGGGCCTCCGATCCAACGTCGTGCTCGATCGATGGGAGGAGGAGGAGCGGTGCCTCTCCAAGTGGGAGCTCTGCCGCGTCGCCAAGGAGCTCCGCAAGTTCCGCCACTTCAAGCTCACCCTCGACAAGGATCTGATCGCCATGGACGAGGGTAGCAAGATGGGGGCGAAGATGGCAACGACGAGGATAAAGCTGGTGCGGAACAAGCGGGAGGGGCAGATAGAGTATCGAATGAGGGTTGGTTGGCGATTTGAACACAAATTTGCGTTATTCCCCAGCTGAAATGGTTATTTAATTGCTCAATGGTCACATGATTTTAATGTTTGATCTAAAATCATATTGGTTGGCGATTTGTGATTTTCATGAACAGGGTAATTAAAAAGCATGATTTTGTAATTTTGCATGATAGGATTAAGAGCTCTTTGAATTCATTGGTGAAAGCTTTACTTCTGGCTTGTTTGCTCTTTAATTACATGATAGGATGGTGGGATGATTATTTAATTGCTCTTTAATTGCATTGGTGAAATAGTTATTTAATTGCATGATAGGATGGTGGCAAAGGTTGTGAATGGGAAGCTGAAGCAGCTTCTTGCATTAAATCCTTACTTCTGGAGAATGCTCAAAGAGATGATCAAGTTTAAGTGGGATGTTCTTAAGTGAGTCTTCTTACTTTGTTTAGTGATCATTTGTTGTGAATTGTAGTGTTTGTTGATTTATAGACCATTTTCTATGTTTATGAATGAGTCTAATGCTAGTTTAGAGGCCATTTGATGTGAATCGGTTATGTTGCTTGAGAAAGAGTATGTAGTTTTACTAAATTTCAAAACCACTTGTTATGCTTAGAGAGGTTATCAAGGTGTTGGATATTGGAATAAGTTATTCAATGATAATCTTATTTGCTATGAGGATTTTTCTTGTGTGATTTGATTTTTGTTCTTTAAAAGCTCTCGACATTCATAAGTTGATAGGATAGTATATGTCACCTTCGAGGAGATTTATCTTATTCTGAAAAAATGGTTTAAAGGTCAAATATGATATTCATTCTAGACATTGTATCACGCTTCTCATCTCCTAAATAAGTTAAATAAGGTGTTCATCCTTCTTAAGTAAATCAAAAGGATATGTTAAGTAAGTTGTTCATGCATCCAGGCAGCATTTTAGTGAGCTAGCCTTGTTACTTAATTTAGAGACCATTTGTTGTGAACTGCTTTGTATTGATTGAGAAATAGTATATGATTATTTTTATTTATAAACCATTTTGTTGTGTCTTAAGTGAGTCTAATCTTAGTTTTAGAGTATGTTTTGCTGCGATTTGATTATGTTGCTGGACAAACGGTAGGTAATTTTACTTAATTTAGATGACCTCTTTAGGTTTAGTTGGTTTAACTAACGCAATTCTTGTCACGCCCCGGAGCTTGTTTTGAAAAGTCTGTGTACGTTGTAGTGCGTCATTCATATAATGCTATTAGACGTCATTTAGTGATATCAGAACATGCAAGTTTTCGACAGTTATTTGGTTAAATAGTTTTTCATCATATCTCAAGTATCATTTTTGTTATACACGAGGACTAGTTTGTAGGAAATTTGTGCACATCAAAATACTTATAGGATGATTTAATGGATTTATAGAGATGTTCTGATGTTCTTTTGCTAAGTTTGGCTTGCATTTCTGACCTACTATATTTCATGATTGGAGCATCACTTCCATATTTATTAGGAGTGTGTATCATGTTAATATGAACGAATAGTTTCATTGTAATTCCCATCTTCAGCAATCCAAGATTATTGCCGATTTACAGGGGTTCCCCTCTTTATTAGTCATATACTACACGTTCTATCGCCCGCATTTTTCTTGATTTTCTATTTTGGTGAATAACTTCAAACTTCCATAAGACTTTTGTTGCTTGATTTTTTATTTTGATGAATAGCTTCAAACCTTTCTAAGACTTTAAACTGCTGCTTGAATTTCATCCTCCTCTCTCCCCACCTAATTTTAGTTTCTATTTTCATACTTTTCGGATGATTTGTGAAACTTTATGCTAGCTCGATTTTTGTTTTCCATCAATGAGCATGGTGAAATTTTGGCATGAAGATCGAAATTCACAGCAGTGAAGATCAAAATTCCAATTAGTCCATTTTTGGCGTCGACAACCATCAAATTTGTCTTACTTTTTTACCTGTTATTTTAGCTAGCCGTCTTTTATATGTTTCTGAATGTTTCAAGGGGCATCTGAAACTTAAAGTTTTCATATGATTCTAAGATTAGGTATCTCATAGTTGAGTGCCTGGAGCCTTTTGCCTTTTATGTATTGACTTTTGGCTTTTTTCACTTTCTAATTTCAAGATATCTTAGTGCCTTCTTCTTTTGCACAGGATGTTAGCACACAAGTTTTGTAGAGCAGTCACTACAATCTGATGTAAATACTAACAAGCAAAATGTTAAGCGCTCTTGGTGGTCATTTGGACGGTTTATACTCTTCTCCTTCAGCTATTCAGTTTTTATGTTTGATTGCACAAAAATTGCTTTGTTACTTTTTGTTGAATTATGCAAATTTTTATGTTAGATTTCTTTTCCTTAGGACTGAGCATGCCAGGATGAAAATGACTTCAAGGTTTTCACTGAAACAGATTGGAACGACTTAGTAAGATCATTGGCTACAAGGAAAACTCTGATGAATACCTATTGAGTGTCCAGGATAAGGAGTTAATTCAATTTTCTTTAGAAGTACATATGAAACATAACGCATCTAAGCTCATTATTGAGGGTCAGGAGTGCCTTGCTGACTTATCCTATGAAGAGTTTTATATGTAACATGAGAACTTATGCTGAGACCAAAATATTTGACTTGAAGTTGAGGTTGAGTGCTAAAGTTTTGACTTTATTATTATGTTATTCTCTTATTGAAACCTTTTGATTTTATTATTTTACTAATTTGATTTTATTTTTATTTTTTTTTTTGCAGGAATTTTCAAAAAGGAGAAAGGATTGGTGAAAATTTGTAATTTGGAGCAAATTCATTGAATAATTGAAGAACTGCAGAAAACTTTGATTTCATATAATTTTATTTTTTTTTAGATAGAAATTTTCTTTGATTATATTTTTGATTGAAAATTGTATTTTTAACTGTGCAAATTCTTATTTGGCTAAATAATTTAACTTCTCTTGTTTGACAATTGTCGGATGTAATCAAATTTAAATTTATTTGAATGATTAATTTGTTTTTATATCTGAATTTAAAAAGTCTTAAAATCTTGTTTAGTTTGTTTTTAATTGTATGTGTTTGTATTTTAGATTGGATTTATAACAATTATAAAACTGTTGGTATAAATTTATTAATTTATACTAGCGCTTTTTACAAAATTTAGTAACGGTCGGAGAACCGTTACTAAAATTATCATCTTCTCCAACGGTCGTATAAAATGTCGGCAAAGATCTTTAGCGACGGAGATCTAACAGCGGTTACAGAATTTTTCCCGACAGTTTTAGAAGTGTTGGGAAAAATATTTCCAACAGTTTTAGGTACTTTTCCCAGCGGTTTCGACCGCTTCTAAAACTTAAATTTTTTGTAGTGTGTAAATTAATATAGAGTTTGATAATGGATAATATAGTAATTTTACCTCAAAATAATTTTATTTTATAAAAAATTGTTCATCCACGTATACTTTTGTACAATAGTGAGATATTTGATTGATATTATTGTTTATTTAAAATATGTGTGACAAAGAAAGAGACAGAGAAAGTCGCAAAAACTTGTTCAAGCCGTGCGAACGCCGCCGTGCGGGGCAAACATGCACAAAATAGCCGTGACGGCCCAATGGGCTGAGATGGGCCTACTTGGGCTGATGTAAGCAAAGCCCAATGGGCTCAGTCAAATTTAACGTTTCCAATTTTTTATTTTTTATTTTTTTTTGGGTACATGTGAAACACTTACAAATCTCCTTTTGTAATATAATTTGCTTTCGTGCATATATTTAGTTCACTAGAACCTAATTGCAACAATTTAAAATTTTGTATTTTAATTATTTGACGAAATATTTTGATTGTTATTTTAAATCAAATATATTCTAAAATTTTATTAATTATTTTTATTAATTTTAATTTTAATTTTTAACCAAATATATATATTTTTTGATTAATTTAAATTAAATAAATTAAAAAATAGACAGATAGCATATTTTCAAAATGATCTAATATTTACATAAATTTTATATGTTTGGGTACTTATGCAATCAATCACTTGTTTATGAAAGTAAGTTGGAGGAGCCAATAACGTCCCCAAAAGCACCCCCAATCTCAATAGCACAATAGGGAGGGGATGTGTTGGGTACATTTTGTAGTCCCCGAATATTCCGCGTATTCTGCATATTCTGGCGTTGCTTACAGGCGAAGGATATTCCCAACGATACTCTCCGCTACTCTCCATCAAACACCAAACACCTTATACCAGCCAATGGCATGCCCTTCTCGTGCGTTCTAAACTGGGCCCCACTAATTTCACGGCATTGCGAAAATCTCATTGGAGAAAGAGCGTGTTTCCTGTTTAGAAACCAGTCACATTCCGCCACGTGTCAGACGCGATTTTTTTACGTTCTCAGTAACCGCCTTGTCGTTTTCTTCTTCGTCCGTTCAAAATCGTCCCCTCCCCCAATTTCCAAACCCTAACCCTAAATTCTTCTCCATAGATTTCGATCAATCGATCGAGGAAAAAAATGTGGAATCGTACGTATGGGAAGGGCGATGTGGAATCGGGGCCGCAGCCGCTGTATCCGGCGATGATTGAGAGCCCGGAGCTCAGGTGGGCGTTCATCCGGAAGATCTACGTGATACTCGCCATACAGCTCGCCATGACCGCCGCAGTCGCCGCCGTCGTCGTCGCCGTCCACCCCATCTCCCATTTCTTCGTCTCCTCCACCGCCGGATTCGCCCTATACATCGTCCTCCTCATCCTCCCCTTCATCGGTCCCTCTCCCCCCTCCCTGTTTTTGTTTTCATTGCTATTTTCTGGATTTCATTTGATTTTCTCACTTTTTTTCTGATTTTTTTTTTTTTTTGATGATTTCTGAATGCAGTTCTGTGCCCTCTGTATTACTATCACCAGCGCCATCCGGTGAATCTGCTGCTGCTAGGATTGTTTACGGTTTCGATCAGTTTCGCTGTCGGGATGTCCTGCGCATTCACCAGCGGTAAGATCGCAACTTTAATTATTCTATTGAAATTTGCTTGCTGAAGTTCTAATAATATATTCTTATTGACAAATTACACTGTGTTACATTGAGTTCAATATAAGCCCTAGTTTGCTACAACTGGGTATCAGGAACAAAAAAAAAAAAAAAAAATGCCTATCTTTAGGATTCTTTGTGCTTATATTCTAAATCAGCATATTGGGAGAATTTTGAATGAGTTATGGGAAATTTACTTTACCTACAAAGTAGCAATTTTTATGGCTTTAAATGTAGGCGATAGGCGTCGTGTGTGCTGTAGAGACCATTTTTGGTGGGTTGAGGTTATTGCTTGGTCTTTTAGATGCAAAGATAGTGCATTTCTTGTTTGGGTTATTGAATCTCGTTGCCTGATTGATGTCCATTCCAGTTTTGTATTGGGATAATCCTAATCTATTCTTGAAATTTAGGTCTTTTAATAAAAATTTAGATGAATTTTTTTTTTTTTTTTTTTTTTTTTTTGTCTATTTACACTTATGACCATTTATCAAGAAATAAAAGATTTGATTTGTTATTAATGAATAGTTCACTGCTGATGATGCAATACTCTTTGCTTTCTTTAATTTCTTTTTTTTTTTCGATGGTTTCCCGCATCTCAGTAGGTTTCTCATTTTGCGATCTTCGTAAAGCGATTTGATTGTCTGGTTGACCGGGACTGCTCAAATTTTGGTCATAGTTGTTTTGGATTGCTGAACAGTAATACAATTGCTGAATGTTTCTAATAATTATGTTTCTTTTGCTGCTTGACTTTGGGATACCTTATTTTAAGTTTAGCAGATGTATATGTATAACTTCATCATTTGAAAAATATAGCTAATTTTTTAGACTAAAACTGGACACCCACTTTTAGTTATACATTTGGAATTTATCAGTATTTTGCTTTATCGGATGAAACCGAGTTAAATTACACCTGCACAGAGAACATACTAAAAACAACTGTCAGAATGATTGTAGCATTCCAGTTGAAAATGTTTAATGTTTAAATCGATGTTGAAAAAGTTTATTATCTAACATCGATGTCGAAAAAGATTCTTTCGAAGATGCCATATACTAGTCTTGGTGTGCTAGCAAGGAAGTTTCGTATTCGTTTACTAGTTACTGCTTAACTGTCCAGAAATGATGGATGATAATGAATGTAAAAAAACCCTCCTTTTCATATATTAATACCTTTTGTAATTTATTAGCCATGCTGTGAAATTATCATTTTTCAGAAAAACTATAATGAGAATTATACCGCATATTTGGCTTAGTCGCATAGATAAGTTTCCATGCTCACAATACATTAGGTTCAGTAACAGCCTGCACGATTTTAATTCATAGTTGCTGGATCATGCAGTTGTTGTAGGATTAAAATGCTTTCATATTGTTGACAATCTTATGAATATTCTCTTTAACATACTGGCATGATAGGCTTAGATGATCATGGATGGTGTAAGCTCACATTATTTTAGCCAATACCCCAGAAGCGCATTGATATTTTTCATTCCGATTGTCAGAATTAGCCAATTTTAAGCAAGGTAGTAAAGGAACATTCTGTTCTCTGAAGATGTAGGTTACTTGTGTTGTCAAATACGCAGAAATGTTTGGTATATCTGTGCCGAAAACATCATTTGCCTCTGCCTTATGTTTGGAGATAGTTTTAGGTGCCAAATTAAGTGTCAACAGGAAGAAAATGACCTTCTTTAGCTTTTATTTTGTAAGGTAGAATGCATATCAAAACAGAAAAAAATGGATTGCCATGTGGTATTTTCTTTTTGAATTAGTAGACCAGGTCTTTGACTTTCTCATAATGTGCTTAGCAGGTAAGTGTTCTCATGCTTCTACATATTATTTCTTCTTTTTTTTTTCTCCTGATGTTGGAGTAGTTTTTTTTTTTTTTTTGCAATTATTATTTGAGCATGTCTTGAGAGCTTCTCTATTTAATCTCTGCTTTTCTTTTATATCTCTGTACTAATAGAAGGTTTCTGATTATCTACAATTGATGATTTCAAAACAATCTGATTATCCACTTTCTAGTTTTGTTGCTACGACGAATAACTTTGACTGTGAGACTTTTAATCATAAACAGGGAAGGTCATTTTGGAATCTGCTATCCTAACCACGGTGGTGGTTGTTAGCCTCACTCTCTACACCTTCTGGGCCGCGAGGAGGGGCCATGACTTCAACTTCCTTGGCCCCTTCCTTTTTGCTTCTTTCTTAGTGTTGCTTGTGTTTGCCCTCATCCAGGTAGACAAAATACCTTGAAGTGCATTTCTCTCTCTAGAAGTTTAGATTTATGTTTTTATGGTACTAAGCATCCATCACTTAATTTGCAGATCCTATTCCCATTGGGAAAGATCTCTGTCATGATATATGGAGGATTAGCGGCAATTATATTCTCTGGCTACATAATATACGACACAGACAACTTGATTAAACGCTACACTTACGATGAATACATTTGGGCTGCTGTTGCATTGTATTTAGACGTCATCAATTTATTTCTTTCTCTTCTCACTCTACTCAGAGCAGCTGATAGTTGAAGCACTCAGCAGATTTATCGATTGCATAGCATACATTTCATAATGATCAGAAGGGCAATTGACCACCCGAGTGATGTTATAGTTATCTATCGTAAGTGTGAATAGGTACTGGATTATTGTCTTGGTGTTTTAGGTAGATCTTTTCTGTCTTTTATTGATCTTATTGTAAGAACAAGTTTCATGTATGGAATGCACAGCTATGTCTACTCAAATAATATACAGAAGATTGTTATGTGAGTATGAAATCTGATTCTGTGTTTGATTTGCTGTGGTGTTAGAGTAGAGATGGAAATGGCCATGACAAATACAATGTTACTGAAATCAGAAAACGGACGTATACATTTACTGTCAAAAATAATTCCGCCTTTAATTACTTCTGGTGAAACCAACATGTGGAATGATTGAGTTGAGTCCACTTAATGATGATGTCTTGTCTCTACTGAAATGCTGTAGGACAACATACCTTATCCAATTCTATTTAATGGGTCAACAAGAAATGAGCTAATATAATCATGACTCATAATTAAAAAAACTTCTAGATGAAAAGTCAGTCTCCTATGATGTTGAGGAGAAGAAGCAATTATTGAAAGAATGATTAGGATGTAGTAGCACATAATTTTCCTTCATTGTAAACTGGTTTTTTTTCCCTTTCTATCAGTGTACACAAATTAGTTTAAGAAATGTAAATTAGAAGCTTCTGCTTTTTTAAGGGTCGAGTGCTTGTTTCACCTCTCTAGCTGCTACCATGGTAAAATGTAAAGATCTGAAGAAAACCAATTCGACCAAAAGATCTGAAGAAAATATTTCTGAATCATTATCGGTTTCGATTTTAAGAACATTGCTTGTTTGTTGATCCTTGTTGGTGCAGTTAATGCACCATCCATAACTTGCATCAACAATCTCTCTTCCCTTGCGTGTGTGAAGAAGATTCATGCATTTAGTCGTCAGCAAATAAAAATATAATATACTATATATTGCATCATATGCTACAATGCTTTCACAATATAACTTCATTAACTGCTCTGTGTGCTTCTTAACTGTATTTTCTGCGGAGAGCTTTTGTATAGGAGGAAGTAACAATTTTATGGAGATTATCAAATCCAAGCTGCTTTAAAATTCGTGTATGACTCATCTACTATAAGAAATGTACATTTTGTGAATAGGAAAATATGGTTAAAATAAAATATCTGATTATATTGTTCCCTTAATAGGGTGTGTGTGTTCGGTTTGACATAAAATACACCAAAATTTTTGTGTATTTGTTTAGCAAAGTTTTTTCCATAAAATTTCTTTCTTTCTCTTCTTACTCTACTCATTCAAAATATGTAAAATTTTATTTATTTATTTATTTTCATCCAACCAAACAAAAATAAATATTGATAAAAACTTTTTTTTCCTGTAAACCAATAACAATAAAACAAGTAAACAGCCACTTAGCCAAGTTTGTGTCCACAGTTAAACAAAGCGGTGGTTTTTTTATCTTTAGCTTGGCACATCAAATAGCAGAGAGATAAAAAGAGCCCCCCACCTGCCTGCCTTTCTTTTTTCACACTTTTTCTCTTTTGTTTTCCCATCAGTCAAAGATTCTTCCCTACAATAACTGTAGATGACAAAATCATAGCCACTTTTTTTTTTTTTTTTTTTTTACTTTTTTTTAAAAATATTTATACAAAACCTTAGGACAAAAGGTGAAACCCAATAATAAAAACTACCCCACACCTCTCTACTTTGATTGATCTTATGATCTCTCCCTACCTTTCTCTTCCTACAATGTGAGAGATGGAATCCACATTACAATTTCATCACATTATACACCTACCCCACACACCAAAAGGAAAAAAACAAAAAAACAAATCCTTCTCCATTTGAAACACCCCCTCACCAAACCTCTTTAATCCTGGGTGAATCACCTATCCATCATCCCCTCCTCTCATCTTAGATCTACACACAGCTTCATCTTTTGCTAGTGCCCTTTTTTTTTTTTTTTTTTTGTTTACTTGTTTTCTTTCGCGGATTAGGCGAGGCGCTTCCTCTCGCCGACGATGGCGAGGAGGCGCGACACGCCCTGCGTCCACATCTCGTACTCGCGCTGGCTCCTGCATTCGAACTCGATCACGCGGTGCTCCGCAGTCTTGAGCCCGAAGTAGCGGCGCTGCTCCCCGCCTTCTAGCAGGTGTCGGCCCGGCCACGCCGCGACATCCTTGCACACATCTATGACCACACCTGCAGTACAAGAACGTTTCCAACGCCAAGTTATATATACCCACATAACAGCTTTGATTGCAAAATATAACCCTCAAACAAATTTGAAAAAAAAAAAATAAAAAAATTGTTAGCTTACTTTTCTTCTTCTTAGTGATTGTTCCGGCAACATGCTTACTCTTCATCTTAAGCGTTACCTACAATTTGCACAAAAAGAAACACCCTTAATACCCTGCAGAGTAAGGGCATTAAAGAATTTTGTAAACAGAAACAGTAAGAAGAACCCTAGGAACCATTTTACCTGGCCCACTCTGTTAATGTAAACTGAAACAACCTTCCAATGGAGTGCACCTGCGAATCAAAAATCAAGATTAGTTACAATTGTGATATTCTGTGACCAAGAAAAGGGGGGGGGGCGAATATGATCGAACACCTTTGCGCGTCCGCTTGAGTAGCTCGGACCCGCGAGCGAGAAGCTCCTGGCTACAGAGGCCAAGGAAGTTGTCCTCGTCGGCGACTAGATCGTCGCTGAAGCTGCTCCCGTTGCTGTCGATCTCCTTTTGCTGCTTGTTCTGGCCGTGGTGATGCTGATGCTGATGCTGATTCTTCTGATGGCCGCCGCCGCCGCCGCCGCCGACTCCGACTCCTCCCTTCTCTACTGGAATTACTGCCGCAATGTTCCACACCTCCTTCAGGGCCCGCGCCTTCAATGTTGCCGCCCCTCTTAATGCTAACCATTAAAATGCAGGAAAATGAGATATACGGCAACCAAATATAACGACAATTTAAGTTTATTGGAACTAAATTTAAGTTGGTATTAGATGCAAACGCAAATTTGAATCGGAGTGTGGATGCTACCAGTAGCAGCAGCTGCAGTAATAGTTGTGATGTCGCCAGGCGTGCGGACGTTGACGGCGGAACCGACAACGGCCGCCAGGTGCTCGCGCTCGGCCCCCATCGACTCCGCCGCCTCCACGCACTGCGCGGCCACGAGCGTGGCGGCGGAGGCCACCGCCATGTCGGTGCGGGCGGCGCGGTCGTCCTTCCCTGAGCCGGAGGGGGATGACGAGGAGGCGGCGGTGGCAGCGGCAATCGCGGCCACGGCGGCCGCCACGCCGGCCACAGAGACGGCGGCGTGGAGCTGCGCGTTGTGCGCGCGCGTCTCCTCCTTCTTCCTCTCCCGCCGGTCCTTGAGCCACCTCCCCACCGTCTTGCCGCCCCCGGCCCGGTTGTACGCCTGCGGCTTCGGCGTGTTGCTTGCACGGCAATACTACACCGTAATCAACACAAGAAAACCAAAGTAATTAATTCAGTTCGAACTAAATAATAATAATAATAATATTATTAGATTTACTCTTGTTTACTATTATTAATATTAAATAATAATAATAATAACATGCATAATAAAAAGGTGAATCACAATTGGTTGAACAAGTCACACGGTTCCCATGCGCATCCTCTGTCTCAGAACAGTTGCATGGGAAATGCGTTTCCCTCAGCATCCAATGACATGTACAGGGAACAGAGGTGGTATTGAGATCGGAGACCGATTTTTTTTTTATTTTAATGATGAGATTAGTACCAGGTTAAATAGCAAAATAGTAATAAAAGCACAGTATTAAGAAAAAAAAAAGAGAGAGAGAGAGAGACAAAAAAAAAAAAAAAAGAAAAGGAAAATAAAACAAAAGGTTGCAGAAGTGCTGCAGCCACCACCGGCCAAAGCAAAAGGGGGGCAGCTTCTGAGGAAACTGCTATTGCTGTTTGAAGCAGAAGAGAGAGAGAGAGTGAGTGTGTTGTTAGAGAGAGAAAGGAGACAAAAACTGAGGAGGAATCAAAGCTTCTTAAGTCCCAAGCAAAACCAGAGCCAAAAATATATATTAAAACCCACAGAGGTTGCTTTGCTCAGAGAACTACAAGACAAAATAACCCACCTCACATTAATATTATTTTGTACAACATTCCCAAAATAACCCCCCTGAAATTACCAAAGTGCCACTCTGACCCCGACCTCTCTCATTAGCCCCTCCCCCTCTCTCTCTCTCTCTACATGCAACAGTGATAGTAGTAGCAATTTTTTGGCTTTTTTTTTTTTTTTTTTTTTTTTTTTTCCTATATCCAAATCTGAAATAGCCTAAAATAACCAAGTTGCTGTAAAGAACACTCCTTTACTCAGTTTGGCTCCGTGGAGCATTTTGGGCTAGAGCATATACAGTGTTACCATCTCAATGAAACACAAAAGAGAAAAGCACATGGGGCATAGCAAAGTAATAATGAGCAAAGCATCCAAATCCAAATTCCCATTAAAGAGAGAAAAAAAAAATGGGCGCTTAATTACACGCCTGATGATAAATATGTCACAAGTGTTTTATTGGAACGAGAGAAAGGTAAGGTATCAATCACATCTCTGTCCCTCTTTTATTTTCTCTCTCTAGAAATTGTTGACAGAGAAAAGCTATAAATTTACTTGCTAAATTTTACTAATAAAGAAATAAGAACAAGGGAAGCTACTCTGTTTTTTTTTTTTTTTTTTTTTTCCCATTTTTAGATTAGATAAAAGAAGATGAGAGAGAGAGAGAGAGAGAGACCTTAATGTCGTCGATGTCGGAAGGCGAAACTGGGGGACTGTCGGAGAGGGATCCACCGCCGTTGAGGGGGCCGCTGCTGTGCGAAAGGCGACCGGAGGTGAGAGGGGAAACTTCTTGCTGTGCAGGGAAAAAACAGGGGAAGAGGAGAGGAAACAGAGCATATATAGTGAGAAAAACAGAGCTTTGTGAGGGGAAACCCAGAAGTGGGATTGATTTTTTATTAGGAAAAAAATTTAGGGTTTTTTTATTTTCTTTTTGTTTGGTGCAGTAGTTTATTAATGAATACAAACAATTGTAGCTGCTGAAGTGGTAGGTAAAAGGACGGAGTTTTGAGAGCTCACAAAGAACGCCTTTTTAAACCAAAAATATATATATAAAATAAAAAAAAAATTGTGAAAACAAATTGAATGAAAGTAACATGAAATAGTAAATAAATGAAGCGAAATTAGGAAGAGGAGCGCACCGATTGCGACAAGATCCGCTCCATCACGAGCTGCGACGTCGCCGACGACGCGAAGGCGAAGGGGTTCCCGGCGACGCAGGCGGCCGCCGCCGCCGCCGCAGCGGCCTCCTCCATCTCGCCGGCGACGTCTTCGGGGATGGCCGGCGCCGAGAAGGTGTGCGGCGGCGGCGGCGGCGGCGGCAGCGGCGGAGGAGGCGGCGGCGGCAGGGGGGCGGATGCGAGGGCTTTGGAGACCTCGAGCGCGGAGGCGCTCCAGGAGCGGGAGAGGAACTCCATTGGGTCACGGGGCACCTCCGGGAGCCATAGCTCGCGCGGATCGTCCATGGCGAAAGGGTTTTGGGGACCCGCAGGAGGAGGAGGAGGAGGAGGAGGAGGAGGAGAAGAGGGTGGTGGTGGTGGCGGTGGTGGTGGTGAATGTGGGACTTTATAGGGTAAGCGAAGCAGAGATAGAGAGAGAGAAAAGGGGGGTGGGGGGGAGTTGCTGTTCGTGTGATAAGACTCGCTCACGGTGCTGCACACTGTCTCACTACTCTCTCTCTCTCTATCTCTATCTCTTTCGTTCTGTTTGGCTCCTCCTATAAGGCGCATTAAAATCTTGTCTCACTCTCTCTCTCTCTCTCTCTATCTCCGATCGGGGAGATGCGAAATACCAAAACTGCCCTCGGAAACTTCATTCGAACAATCTGTAAAGAAGGGTATAATGGTCAAATGATCAGAGAGTACTACTTATTACTCTAAAAAAATTGATGGTTAGTTACTACTTAAGTTTTAGTCTGAAATTTTAATAAATTCACTATTACCAGTTTACTATTAGTTCGGGCCGGATTGGCTCCGAACCCGATTAGACGTCGGGGTCAGCTTATCCCAGCCTTGAAGGTAAATCACATCAATGAATGAAATTTTATTAGTTAAAAGAGTTTGTTTTTTAAAATATTAATTAATTTTTTTTATAATTTTTTTTAAAATAATATAATATTAGATAAAATAAAAATTTAACTAACAAATCATTTTATCTGAAATTATATAAATTTAAAAAAAATAAATTATTAGACAACAATATTTATATATTTTATATTTTATATTTTTTCTTACATCAACTTAGGGTCTTATATTCTGAAATTATATAAAATTATATAAAATAATAGTTGTATTTCAAAATTTTAAATTACTAAAAAATAATATTAAAATATAAATAAATAAATAATTAAAATTTATTTAAAATTCAAAAGTTGTCGATGATTAGCTATTAATCACCGTTATAAATAGGATGTAAGATATGCAATGGACACAATTTTTTTTTTTTTTTTTTTATGAAAAATTTTTTTTGTATGTGCTCTCTCAAGTTAGAGTCTTAATCAATTTTTTTTAAAAAAAAATTAAAATATAAAAATCTATACTCTTTTATAAAATTAATGTACAGTTTTTTTTTTTTTTTTTTTTTTTTTGGCAATGTATTTTATAGTTGTGATGATTCAAGTAACGAAGTAACAAATAGGACAGCGTGCGTCCTTGGTTTACATCGAGCCGAGCCACCATTGTTGCCCAGAGAAGGAGACACGCACACAGTGTGTGCGTGTGAGAGAGAGACAAATAAATAAATAAATAAAATATATATTAAATGAAAAGAGAGAACATACTCCAAATCCAAAATGGAGTTGAGGATTCTAAATTTAAATATAAGATTCAACCAGAATTATAGGCCATATAAGATTCAGATTACTCACCTACTGATATTTGATGATTTTGAATTTAGATATCACCTTCCAACTAAAATTATTGATTAGATTAAATTATCACTCTCTAAAATATTAATATTATTATTATTATTATTATAATTATTATTATTAAAATATTTGATTTTATATATATAATTTTTTTTTTTCATTCAATGTGATGTGAGATTATTTAAAATATTACAGTACTCTCTCATAAAAATTATGCACAGATTAAAAATTATATTTTTAATCAATACTCTACTACTATATCATCCACCTCACTTATCTAGAAAGTGATTTTTTTTACTTATCACATAATGTTATAGATAAAATTTTTAATATTTTAATTATGTGTCAACACATTGATAATTAACATGCAAAGATAGCGCAACGAATCGCAGTATTCTAAAGAGATTGTTTGATTGGTGTGTTTCATATTACATTGTACGTACGTAGATCATGGAAACTATACATAAACCTAAAATTTTATATTTTTATTTGTTGTAGTCGATTCTGCGTGCTACTGTAGTTGGATCTGTAATTTGAGGCCATTTGGATTTGGATGTAGTTAATTAGAGATGCAGTTGTTGGAGTAGAACAATTTTGAACCGCTAAATTACACTTATTCCCTAAAGTGTGAGGTGTATGATAATTTGATCTCAAACATTAATTAATTAAAGTTTTCGTTTCAAACTTTCTAAATTACCATAATAATATAATTTAATTGACTGATAATAAAACAATAACTAAGATCCCACTGATAGTTCAGTCGATTAAATTGAATTATAAAAATTGATTGCATCAATTAATATAAAATTTGTGAGCCACAAATTACAATAAGTTGTAGTTTGAAATTATCTGTCACATATCTTATAGTTTGAGGATCAGAAAATATAATTTAGCTATTTTTAAATAAGGGATAACTTTACCTAACTTCTATAATAAGTTTTTATTTTTTAGGAATAACTTTAACATACAACATAACTTTCAAAAAGATGTAAATGCAACTTTCAACTAGGATAAAATACATATTTTCTTTTTTATAAATATTAATTTTTTTACTTTTCTTTTATAATTTTGAAAGATATATATATTTTATCCCCTCAAGAATTTAAATTGATACATTTAATTCCTTCCATCAGATTCTATCAATATTATATTTATTTTTTATAATTTATATTAAAAATATATTTAAAGATGACAGAAATATAATAATTTTTTTCTTCCAGAATAAGAATAATTTGATTATTTTGCCATCTCAATTTTATGAAAATATTTTTAAAAATGTTAAAGAATAAAATATAATTTTTTAAAAATAAAAAATAAAATAATAGATTTTTATAGATTTTTTTTTATATTTTAATCTAAAAAATATCCTAATTCAATCATAGTTGGTAGCATACAACCAAATAAATTAAATATAAATATTTTTACTATATTTTCAACTGTATACATTTCAAACAATACAACCAAACAATCCTAAGATAAGGAAGGAGGAATTTTGTTAGAAAATAATATTTATATATATATTTTATATTCAACATTTTTTCTCACATCTATAATATTTTTATATTAAAATTAATAACTCTAGAAGTATGGATATGAACTCGTATTCAGAACTGCATATTTTGATACTTTATATAAAATTATATAAAATAGAATTGGAACTGAGAACAAAAACTGAGCTGTAACAATCATTATACAAGCAGTGGACCTCATGTTGAATTGGGTTTTGCAAAGTTGGTAACTTTAAGGGCTAAAATGGGCTCAAAGGACAAATAGGGAATCTCATACAAATTTGCCTCACTGCAAAGCCTCAGCAGCTTGTGCAATAAGCAGTTAATGTTCAGAACAAAGGCAAGAGCCCTAATTGCATTGTCTTATTTGATTTGCACCACACAATGATGTCATTAATTACTCTCCTCATTGTGTCTCTCCCTTGTTGTTAATTCATATATGAGACCTCTGAGGGTTTTTACACCATCTTCTATGTAAATTACTAATAACAAGTTTTTTACCGTTTTTTTTTTTTTTTTTTTTTTTTTTTTTTTTTTTTTTTTTTTAAGACTGAATAATGTTTTCTTCTGTTGTATAATAATTTTATCTTAAGCAAATAAAATTATATATTGATTGTCCTTAGCGCAAGTGGATGGCGTGATGGTTGATATTTGAGATTTTGAATTCGAAGTCTAATTGCTTCACATTTCTAGTCACATTTATTTTCAAAATAAATGAAACGTATAGCATGCTACTTTTTCTTTCAAAAAACAATAAAATAAAATTATGGTAATGGACATTCAAAATGTTTGGTTTCGGATAATATTACTAACATTTTTTATTTTTCTTTTTACATAAAGATAGCACGTTGGACTATAGAAGCAAAAAAAAAAAAAAAAAAAAAAAAAAGAAATAAAATTAAGAATTACAACTCTCACTTAAAGATATATCATCTAGTGCTGCAAAATTAGTCCATTTTTTTTTTTTTTATATATGACAAATTCATCTAATAGCCACTAAAGTGTCGAAAGATTGGTTTCAACAAATCACTTTATTTCTATCTTATCACATAAATGATTTTGATATTAAGAAAAAATATATTAAATTTGATTAAGATTTAATTAATCTAATCAGCACTGTCAAAGCTAGATCTGAAACCAACTCTTCTTTAACATATATAGCAAATTTTCTTTGCAAATACATATAAATGATCAAACTACATAAAAACAATATAATCTTTTGTTTTTTTGTTTCTTTTGCAAATCCCATCTCATGTTATCTTAATTAATCCCAAGAGAGCCAACTCCTCCTTACCCTAATCCATTAATTCTTTCTATCTATTGTTGTAGATCCTAAATAAAGTAGATCCAAAAATTAAAAAAAAGTAATGATCCCTTTAAGTATCACACATAACAATAATTAATCAATATAAGATGGTGAGCTAAAGTGAAGGTGATAAGAGAGAGAGAGGTGAAAGCGAAAGATAGGGAAGTGTGAGGGAGACAAGTGCTACTGGATATAATCATGAACCTGCCAATTCTTAGGGTTTGGGCCCTACACTTCAAAATATGAACAAAATAATTTGTATATGAATATGAATGGCTAAATATTTAAGTTTTTTTTTTTAAAAAAAAAAAAATTGAGATCATGTGTACGGAAGAATGTTTGTGGGGCCAAGGCAATTTCCCTTGTGAGACAATCACTGTTGACCAATCTTTGACCACTAGTATACAATGGAAATTGCTAAATGAGATGTCACTTACAATGGGTCCACATGGCCAAATTTAAACAACCCAATTGAATGTTGAATTTGCTTTATAGATTTGTAATTTCTAACACTTTTTTTTTAAAAAAAAAAATTTACTGGGCGAAAATTTTGTTTCACAGTGATCTGGTTCATGGGATTCATTTGCATGTGGTTGGTTTATATCAAGAGTTATGCATGTTTGATTCCGACACGACTAGCTCGTTAAAATTGGCGGCAACAGTACTTTCCATTTAGCCAAAGCAAAGGAAGTACGGATCAGGTGGATCCGATGGCTTGAGACTCTCAATCCGAACCCAACTCAACCGGTTGACGATTCAAACTATTTTGGCCTGAACACATGTGTGACGAGTCATTTTCGATGATCGAGACCCTTCAATTCCGTGGGCTTCTGGATCAAGATTGACACAGGCATTAAGAGCTAGGAGGTTAGATTGTGGGAGTTGTGATCACAGTAGTGGCAACAACACTAGCAAAAGTTGTTACCTGATGCCCTTAAAATAACCCACTATGGCACTAGCACCAAATTAGATAAGACCCATTAATTCTGCTTGGACTGAGAAGACTCTAAGCTGGACCATCAAATCCCCCCCCATAGCACTAACAGCATTTCAAATCAAGGCTCCAAATTTGAGCTAATGGGCTGCCAACTATCAACTGATCAGTGCCTCAGTGAATTTCTGCTTACTCTCACCACTCCTGTAGATGTGATAATATGGGACAGGAGTCATTAACAGTTTTTTAGTATTCGTTTCGATACCAAATTATGTGAATTCACAATTCGCTCCGGTATCGTCTAGTGTTTGAATTTCATAATAAAAATATTAAATCAAATTTTTACTATAAACTCGTTTTTTCAGCAAAAACTGAAATCAACACAACCACAAAAAAAAAAAAAAAAAAAAAAAAAAAAAAAAATAAAAATCAAAACAGAAAATATTCGTAAAATAAAATTCATTAATCAATAAAAGAATTACACTCGTGCACTCTTATTGAATCTATCTCAATCTTCTCTTATTTTCTATAAACCAAAACGACTTTTCTTTTCTCTCTCACATGCACTCGTGGCCAAGGTGCATGCAATATGGCTTAGTTTAAAGTACGGTTCATATCAATAATCTCACCCGTATTCATCATAAAAATTCTTTATATTGGAGCTATATATAAAGCTCTACCCAAAATCTATTTAAATTGAAATTCTACTCTAATTAATATTTAAATTTTAATAAAATTTATCTTCAACAAATTTAAATATTAATTCTAATCTAATTAAGATTTAATTATAAATCTAATCAAATCCTAACAAAAATGCTAGTAGGTTTTTTCACTAGAAATCGGTTGCAACATAACAAAGAGTTTTAAAGACCTAGCAGTTGCTTGCAACATAGAATTTATTTTGAAGGCCATGCCAAACAAAACTAAAAATCTGACTGATCTGGCTGTAAGACGGTGAATTGAAACAAAAAATTTATTTTGAAAGCCACGCCAAACAAATACTAAGAATTTGATTGGTCTTGCTGTAAGGTGGTGAATTAAAAAATATATAAAATCTGTTTTGAAAGATATGCTAAAAAGATATTAATTAATTAAGAATATGACTGATTTTACTATAAGATGGTGAATTGGAATAGAAAATTTGTTTTGAAAACCACACCAAACAAATATTATGAATCTAACTATTCTTACTATAAGGTGGTGAATTAGAATAAAAAATTTATTTTAAAATTCACGTCAAACAGATATTAAGAATATAACTGATTTTACAATAAGATAGTAAATTAAAATAGATAACTTTATTTTGAAAGTCACACTGAAAAAATACTTAGGTTCTATATAACTGGTTTTATTATAAAATGATGAATTGAAATAGAAAACTTGTTTTAAAAACCATGACAAACAGATACTAAAAACCTGACAAACTTATTTTGAAAGCCATGTTTTAAAAACCATGACAAACAGGATTTGTCCAATCTTATTGTAAGGCAAGTGAAGTGCTATTTTTTTTTTTTTTTTTTTTTTTTTTTTTTTTTTTTTTTTAGGAAATTAAAGTAGAGTTCTTATATCAGCCTGAAATTTCATTTCAGTCTTTTTACCACCTATGGCTGGAGGATTAGTGAGGAGGGCTGGGCTCCAATCCCTTTCTCCATGATGGGAGAAGGGAAGTCTGATGATGAGTGGTGATGGGAGAAAAATCCTTTTTTTGTGGGCAGCTCAGGTTGGAAAGAGAGGGAGGCAGAGGTTGTCTCCTTCTCAAAGTTTGTGCACTACTCCCAACTCTATTATACCCATGAAAAGAAAGGTTAAACTCTCTCTCTCTCTTCTCTCTCTCTCTCTCTCTCTCTCTCTCCCCAGCATGCGTAGAGTGGTGTGTGTGTGCTCAGGCTAGGATTTTGTCATGTTAAAAACAATATCATTTTAGTCTTAAGAAATTAAGCACTTATTAGCACGCGCAGAGAATATATATATATATATATATATATATATATATATATATATATCTATTTGGCGTTAGCAGACTCAATCTCTTATCCTCCTCATATTCTTCATCTGTAATACTTCAATAGTCTCATATTAAAAAATAAAAAAATAAATTAAATATATAAGATCATACACGCTAAAATAATATATATAATGAATATATATATATATATAAAAACTTAGATTAATTATATATATATAATTGAATATATATATAAAAGCTTAGATTTTTATACTATTAATAGTATTAAATCATTGTTCTATTCCAATTCTTAATCTTTGGATAAAAGACGCACGATTAAAATGATCGTAATTTTTGGAATTTAGTGGATAGTATGATAAAAAATATTAATGATTGAAAATTGGGAACATGACTTAAAAAATATATATCTAATGATAAAAACCTTGGTATCACCAAATACATAGTGCTAATCAATAGTAAGTTATCCGGACTATATATATATATATATATATATATTATTTATGGTTCTTTGTGTTAAATGTGAAAATTAACAGGGCAACAAAAAAAAAAAAAAAAAAAAAAAAAAATCAATCATCATAAATACCTGCCTTTATCTTTCTTTGAGTAATGCGACGCTTGCGCCCACATTATTCTGCAATAGTCCACATCATGCTGAGATAGAAGGCCTTAATTAAGTTGTTGGTAGAATGATAAGATCGAAATAAATTTTTTAAAAACTTTAAGCAGTGAAAACCTTTTTTTTTTTTTTTTTTTTTTTCACTTGCTTTTTCTCAAGATGGGGACTAGCTAGTAACACAGGCTTAATAGTAGAAAAATTTTCTTTTTACGAAAAATCGTTCTTTATATATATATATATATATATTTCTATATGTTTTTTTGAAAAAAAAACCAAACGTACTTTTATATTTACTGAGTGTGAAGAAGGTAAAAAAAAAAAAAAAGCAGATGACACCAAAGTGTAAAAAGGTAAAACGAAACGCTACTACGTATTTTGGGCAGAACCGACAATCGCATCCCTCCCCCACAAAGCGAAAGAAAGCTGCGGCCTCCGACCCCCTACTAACCGCCTCGAACTCCACCAAATCAACATGTACTGGGGAAAGGAAAATCAATTATAACTGGAATAAAAATATAAATATAAAAATAAATTAATTAAAGAGCTTCACAGAATGAGTTCAAAGTTGTCCTTGCCGCTGAGCCCATTCCCATCGCTCACTATTCCCAGTCTTTTATTATTTTTTTTATTATTATTATTATATCTGTCCATTTCTTAGCCTTGTACTATTCATCTGCTAGAGATTTTCTTTCCTTTTCTTTATTTTGCTTGTCTAATCATTCCTTTTTTCATTCTTTTTTTTACGAAA